>JAQGAZ010000449.1:0-61472 GCA_034692225.1 Polydesmus complanatus | reverse complement strand
TATTTTTTTATTTTTTTATTTTCGTCTTTCATTTGTCAAAACACGGTTGACGACGAAATAATTGAAAACTCTCGGATGTAGAGCGCTGGCGAGTGGGAAAGGAAGACGGGGATGGATTTCCTGGATTAGGACGCGTGCCCCATGTGGCTGACGTGCCCCCACCTCGTCATTACCCCCTTCGATACAACCTTTCCGAATCGCGCATGCTCATTCCCACTCATTTTTTTTTTATTTATATGTTTCCCTCTTATTTCTTTTTAACCCCTTTTATATTTGGGGTGCACTGTATGGGAAGTTCTCGAATAACGCGTTTGTTAGTTACGCGATTCCGTGTGAACGAGATGGAAGACGTGCAAATAACCTCAAGTTTTGTAAATTCAAAGCGACGATATCTGCACCCGTGGCACCGAAACATTTTGGATTTAGGATGTATTTTTAATTGGACTTTTTGATGTGCACTACTGTATTATTAATTTTGCAGTTAAAACTTGTATTAAATTTAATTTGCGGTTCATTTTTATACAATGGCGTTAACAATATTGGTGTTTGTAAATTTCTTATTGTTTCTTTTTAAGTTTATTTTTGTTCGAATATTTTTTTTTATTTATAGGTAGGCCTACATTTTTTTTTAGAACGCGAAACTTTTCAGGAATGTATCGCGTTATAGGAGAACATTTGTGTAATTCCGAGATGGGAAAACACAATGTGAGTATGAAGGGGTTGACGTAATCAAAAATTAGGGGTGAATATGAGAATGAAATGGGATCAGATTTTTCTAAGTGCATGAGCGAACCGTCTATCCTCGTGGGGGGTCTGGTAGGCCCACTCGGAGGAGAACGGGATATCTCCTCTCCCAAAAAAAAAAAACATGGGGGAAAACGAAAGGGGTGATTTCATTGATTTGTTATTTTTTGAATGAGTAGGGGAGAGAGAAAAAAAAATTGTCATCTGAATATTTTAAGGTATCCCCGGTAATTGAAACCGTATGAGACAGAGAGAGAGAAAAAAAAAACTTTGTACGGAAGCTCGGTTTGATAAATGTATCGAATCAATAGAGAGCGGCAGGCCAACCCTTTTGATCCTCTTTTACGTAATTTTTCCTGCAGGTCCTTCGGGGTCTCCATTTTTATGTCATTCGTTATGACTCGATACCCACAGATACAACCGGATAAATGAATGAATATATCTATAGCCTCCTCCCAATATTATCATTTTTGATAATTTTTTTTTTTATACTTTCTCTATTTAAAATATGGCGGTTATTGACGCGTTTCATTTGGAGATGGCGAAGCTTTATCCGGGGATGCACTTTGGTGGTGACTCATTTTTTTTTTTTAATACTTCTTTTAAGTTACGAGTAGGTTAGGTAGAATCGTTTTAGGTTAGGAAATGAGTACAAAATGAAAATTAAATGGCTTTCAAAGTGCCCCGTTATTAAAGATAGAATTACATAATTCATTTTTATGACATATATTTTATTTTTTGAAGACGAGAAAAAAATATATATATTACACCGGTATAATATACGATATTAAAAATTATTTTTTTTTTATCTCTCACATTTTGCTTTTAATTTTTATAATGGAAGGATGAGTTGTTTATTTTATAGGCGGGTGTATAATTAAAGTTGGAACGAGAGAAAGAGAGGGAGGGGGGGATAGAGAGGAGAAATTTCTTCATTACTTTAATTGAAATATCAGCTAATTACTTGCTTCGTGTGAGTTCAAGGCGGTCGATGCGGTGAACGCGCTTCGAAAATAAATAGCAAAAAAAAAACTCGAATGAAGAATGAAGCCAAAAAGTTACGAAATAAAAGAGAAAAAAAATATTATTTTTGGTATATAAAAAAAAAAAGAGAAATTTTTTTTTAAAGCGAAAAAGAAAAATTTGTAAAGCTTTTTCTCTCTCGTTAAAAGACGACAGATATAAACAGGCTGTAACTTTAGGTTGGCAATTACTCAAAAGGTGTTTTATAGGGAGACGAGAGTCGAGTCGGTGTGGGCTCACTCGATCTTAACATTTTCGGAAGAGGACCGAAGAAAAGAAACGAAAATTGGTTGATCGATGTTGGCGGAAAAGAAGTTGAAAGGCAGAGAGATGAACGTTGAAAAAGGAAAAAAAATAAAATAAAGAAGTGCGAGATCAGGGCTTTTGGCACGCTGCTCGATGACCCGCCTCGATGACCTTTTCTTTTCTCAACACCCGCCACATTCATCCACCGGTATACACTATTATAACGCACGTGATGATGAGCAACTCCTTCCAAATAACAGATTTTCATATTACACGCTTCCTTGATTTGAAATGCTGTACACTACACTTTTTTTATTTATTTATTATTTTTTTTTCGAGCAATTTGAAATTTTATAACTCGGTGGGGTTTACAGGTTCAATGCGACAGTGGCATATCAAATTAATTCGCTTCTAACTTTTCTAATTGAAAATTTAAATGATAACGTGGAATTTTTAATTCTCGTAATTTGCTGGAATTTTGAGTTAGAATTGGAAATTAAATTTGCGTAAATTGAATTTTGGTTCTCGTTGTGTATTTTTTTTTGGTTCTCTGAATTATGATTTTCTGCGGTTTCCATGTTTGGATTCTCACTCTATTACGTTGGGTAGTGCTTAACCGTTTTGTACCGCCGAAAATGAGGGAGAGAGAGGATGAATTTGAGTTTTATTTTTAAATCCCTAAACGATTTCTTAATCACGTTGCAGACTTTTGGCATTGACTAATGGAGAAGAAGAAGTTTTTTTTCTCTGGAAATTAATTATTCTTTAATATCCTACAGTATATACGTGATGCGAGTGTGTGTGCTCTTCATCGATATATAATTATTATTATGGAACTACTTACATCTCGTACATAATTTAATTATTTTAAGAGAGAAAACACTTTTTTTTTTTTTAAATACGTATTTCGATCTTTAATTTACTTTTTTTTTTGTGCCGACGTATGGAAATTTACTTAATAAAGTAACGATTCTTCCTTCCATCTTATTAGATTTAGTGTGATTTATAATGCCACACAGCCTCCTCTCTTCCTCATAATATTGCCGGCACGCTTACTTGTAAATATTGTATTTTCTCGATAGTGTAGTGACGTTGCATTACACACTTTTATCTCTCAATTTTTTTTCTTCTACCTAACTCACTTTTACTCTCGATTTTTATCCCGTTAATGCGGAGTCATGCGCGTGCGTGCGCATCACGTCGATATTTGCGCGTTAAATTTTTCCGTATTTTAAAAAGCATATATCGGGCGTCGTATACACTACTACTACTACTACGGGTATATAAGACGCGGCGGGGATTGGAAGCATATGTAATACATTTATACCGGTAAACATGTTTTGTTGATACCATCTCCGAAGTGTTACTTAACGTGATTACAATAGCTGAAGGAAAGCAGTATAGCGTCGTCGTTCCTATAAGGTATTAAATAGGTGTATGAGTATGTTATATGCGGATGACGCCGGGGCTATGAATTCTTCTGTAGAAACTTAATGCAGGAAATGATGATGGAGGAGTGTGGGTGGTTTAAAGGTAAAGGAAGAAGACGAGAGGGGAGGAGAAATATTTTTCGGCGAAGATTGAAGCGCATTATATAAACGCGGTAAAGTCGATTCACGAGGAAATAATCTTAGTGGAAGATGAGTTTAGTTTTATGATGAGAATTTAATCTGGGAAAATGAAAGGGGAGGAGGATTGAAGAAAGATGTTTTTAGTTTTTTTTTTTTATTTTGCCATCACGTGGTTGTGGATGAGAGATCAGCAGCGAGAAGTGTATTTGTGTATCATTGAAAAAGTAGTACAGTAGTAGGTTGTGTGGGGGATGAGGTGACACCTTCTAACCCGATACGGTACTTTTTATTTCCACCCACAGATTGGATATATAAAATATCAAATCTCTCTCTCGTAATGGTTTTAAATGTGAGCTCTAAAACGTGTTGAAATAGTGAGATATAAAAATTCTTCTTAAAAAAAAAACCTTCGGAAAAAAGGAAGAAGATGCTTCCTCGTCACGCGATTTTAAAACGCGTGTTCGGGGTGGAAATGAGCGTCGTAAAGGTGTAAGAGAGATGCTGAAAAGAAAAGATGCTGTTCTGGAGATGGAGTGATGACCACCTTAATGGAAGGGGTTTGAAGAGAGAGAGGGCTTTTTAGCTCTGCTCTGGGTCTCATTTAGAGTCACTTTGCTTCCAAGACGCTGTTCCGCCATACCAAAATACGCCGTTGACTAAGAGTATTTTTTTTGTTGTGAAGGTAGGGGGGGGGGGGGGGGCTGGTATCATTTTCTAATGTATCCCATTACTTGATTTACCGTGTTTTTCGAAGAAATGTAATGGCTCACTGGAGGATAGCAAAATGAAAGGTTATGAGATGGATCGAGAGTGAGAGAGGGTGAAATGAAATGGGGAGGATACCCTCTCTCCTCTACACTTCTTCTCTCTGGCGCTCATTTTATATAAATAAAAAATATTGGTAGATATACGAGTGCACGGTATAATTTTTTTTTATGAAGGGATTGGTTGTGGACCTATCATACCCCGTTACCGTAACACACCGTCACGTGTGGTAATGGCCTTTATATACCTTGTATGCCATTTTTTTTCCGTTCGATTCCAGAGTTTTGTTCGTGTCGATATTACTATCACGTATACGTTTTATAGACATTTCAGATCCCTCTAAAAACAATATAAAAGCGGATCTTTTTTTTTTTTTTTTTTTGTTTGATCATTTTCGCACGGGTATCCGTGACGCTGTATATATATATGTATTCGTGACGTCGAGTAAATGTAGCCGTAACGTCGTGTCATGTGTATATGGATCGTATACTAATGGTTTGCGAACTTTGATAGATAGATATGCCGTTCCAGGTTACTTTTCTCCTCATAACCGAATATCCCACAACGTTATTTGAAAACCGACGCTTGTGTTTACAGAGCATCGTTTTCGAAAAGTGAAAGCCAAAAGAGAGAGAGAGAAAAAAATACAATTTTTTAGGAGATAGAGGAAAAAAAAAATTGAAATTTACGCGACATACTCTATCTACGTACAAGTTCCGCTCGTCTTTGATGTATTTTTGATATTGATGCAATTTTTCAATGTTTCGTGTTGTCTGGATTGCATTTTTTTTTATATATAAATCCCGAGCTTTTTTATATTGTATATGAGTAGAAAGTTTATTTTTTCGTTGATAAAAAAAAAGCAGATACGATTTGGAAAGCGACGTAAAAAAAAAACATGATCGAAACTATTATTTAAGATTCAATAGAATAAAATTTAATCATAGTTTGATACATGTACATCTTCATTTAGTCAGCCGTGTTTACAAAATCAAATAAAAAAAAAAGAGTAGAATGTATTTATTATTTTTTTGAAGTTTTATTTTTTTACAGATATTGTGCAAAAATGTATAAAAATGTTCAAATAATAGAAAAAAAATGATAAGAGAAATGCCAACATTTTATAAACAGCAGAGACAAAAAATTTAAAAAGATACGTTATTTTTTTTCCTGGTTTTTTAAAAAAAATATTCGCCTGTTTAAACTTTTTTTTTAAAAAAATTCTAGTAAAAAATCATTACTGTATTAAAATTAATTAGTTTGTACTTTACATTGTATCATCCGATGGTACTATACGGCTTCCGTACTATTCTGTGTTTGTACTAAACTCCCGTAAAAGGAAGTTATTAAGAAGGTTCCGGTTGGAATTCCCATTTCCGATTTGACGCTGTAATTATTCGCAGTGTTTTAACGCGTTTTGAGGTGTCAATAATGATTAAATTACGGGTTCTGAAATGTCAGAATTATATTTATTCAGATGAAATTAAAGTCCTTAAAATATGTTGACGACGATTATCTGATAGAAATTCGCGGTAAGTTGATTTTTAATGAAGCTTGAGGAGTCAAGAGGCGGGCTTTCGTGGCGTGGGTACGCCAACGCTAGGCCTAACGAAATTGAATGTTATAATTTGTCGACTCAAACTTGTCAGGACATGTTATGACAAGTTTTAATAACTAACTAGAAAGATGGTGTAGTTACGTGTAATATATTGACATTCATCATAGTGTAAATGTGTGAGAAGTCGCGTTCATTATTAATTTATTACGGTCACATCAGTCGCCAACCGCGTGCTACTCGTCGGCGAAATCAGTAAAGGTAAACATTAATGAATGAGGCAGATATTTATTCAGAAGCAGAAATTGTGTTGTGAATTTCTAAATTTTCTGTGTTCTAAATTAATCTGCTTGGTTTTACAGCTATAATAATATTACTGTACATGCATTTGTATTGCGTATTAATATATTTATTTTTATTTCGTTTAGATCCGAAGCCAATTCAGAAGTTGAAAGTGCGAAACATAGACTGGAAGGCAACCTTAATAAATGTGAGTGGTAATCTGTTTCTTTATTATTATTATTAATTAATCTTGTCTCGTTATTTATAATTGACTTGTAAATCTGTCTTGAGAGTTGATGGATGTGTATTCGCGTCTTAACTCGGGGATTTAATAGAGAAACGGGAGATGTACTGGTAGCGCTCGTTCACCATCATTTACTCGGACCGGGAGATATATTATTTTGTTTTTGTGTAGGCTACAATCTATTCCGATGCTATCGTTTTGGACGAACGGGGATCGGGTGATGGTTAGATATGTTTTGTCGGTTAGTAAAAATGTGGCGAAGGCTTAAAAAGCGATTGACCGAATTGAGTCGGAGAAGTAATCTCTGTAATCAGTCAAAGTGTCGTTTAATAATGAATTCCAGATGGAGGGTGGGGGGGAAAGAAGATAATCCTCGCTCTCTCTCCTCCTCTTTTCTCGCTTTTTAACCCTTGCTTCGGCTTAAAACTTTAGAGAGTAATCATCATTGTCTAATCTGGTGGCGTCTCGCTTTGTGAATGAAGCTCGGCTTGGAACGAGCCGAAAAATACTATTCAATTTCAATGTCGGTTATTTTTTTGAAGGCTCGATAATTAACCTAGTTAGAGAGACATAGATTTGTAGCTTTGGGTAATATATATTTTTTTTAAAAAATACGCCTCTTGTTTTTCATTTTAGGAAAGTTTTGCCATTTGCGTCAGAAATCGAAAATTAATGGTATGGTCTTTCTTTTTTTTTAAAAAAAAGTGCATTTATGAGTTATATTTTCTGTCGCACATAGTTTTTGGAGAGCCCACCGTGAACTTTTTTTTTGTGTAAGAGTCTTAATGCTATGGTTTTTATAAAATTTTGACACATTTTACTTTAATCAACTAAATCTGGTGATAGATTCGCAATAATTTATTGGGTTCTTTTACTTGCAAATTCAGAATTTATGGTAATTATTTTTTTTAAAAAACAGAAATGTTTCCTTTTATTTAAAATGTGAAAATACATATTAAATGCAAAGGTATTGTCAATTTATGTTTGCCGCTTCTACGGTGTAAATCATTGGCAGTGAGTGATGATACATTGTTTTGTTAGAGCCGTTCGACGTGGCTAAATAATAGTTCAGGAATTTTCCAAACTTTCTGCACGCGTTCGACAACTGACCATTGTTGTTGTTTTTGTTGGCGGCTAGTATAAAATACCGGTAATAAAAAAAGAAAAAGAAAGAAGTGAAACTAATCGCTGTCTCCGCTCATTTTCAAACGTGATCGCACGGCTCGGCGCTGCGTTTCGAGTGCGCGGCAACGCCAATTTCCTCTTCACCAAACCATGTCTTATAAGTCTTTTAGCCGACGGTTCATTCGTCTTAGATGTACCGGAACTAAACGTGTGATACATTATTTTCTGACCGCATTGAATGCAAATATAAATGCACGAGTCGATGCCTGCTGCTCTGATAGGTCGGATGGCAGCTGTCCGAACAAAAATAAGTAGGAAAAGGTATCAAATTACCAGACAAAATGAAACAGAAAGAAAAGAAATTCGAGTTTCCTTATTTTTAATACCGCCACTGTATAATTTATTCAATAAGCCTACGTTTTGTAAATACAGTATAGATACTTATTATTATTAACAATTTGAAATAACTTTTAATTTAATTACAATAGAACTTCAATTATTCGAGTATTATGGCTAGCGCTGCGTAGGCGTTAAAATGCACATTTAATATTTTATTTTTATTACTGTATTTCAGTTAAAAAGTGTAAGAGTAAATACTATTATACAGAATATTTTAAATAGGTCTTTTAATAATTTCAATAAAATTAGGTCTCGGATAATACGGACACTTGGATAGCCCAAGTTTTAATTAATTAATTTATTCGGGTATTTGATCGGTTATTATACGAGTATACTATTGATGAATTTGCTATTATGACTTTGTTCTTTTTATCCGGGTAATTATAATACTAATTGCGGGGATGTATTGTATAGGTTTGGTATCGATTCCACTTTCGTTGGTAATTAATTAGTCGGAAGCAGTTTTGATGAATTTTTTTTTTTTGCGCTTTAGGTTATTAATTCTGCGTAACTAAGTCGCCGAAAGAGAGAGAGAGAAGATTAATAACCGCAACTGCGAGACCTGGTATTAGTAGAACATGTAGTATAGAGAAGATAGAGATACAGTTAGGTAGTTTCGATTACAGATCGATAGGCGTATTAATAATTGTAGAGATGAACAATAAGTGTATTGTTTTACTCGGTGGACGGCGGAAGCTCTTTGTTTTTTTGTTTTTTTTTTATATGCCGTTGTTGTTTAGCTCTCGGAATAAGTTATATCTTGAGATTATTTTTATCCGTATAAATGCTTAAAGTAAGTGTATGTCGTGACTAGGCACAATTGTAAGCTCGTAATTGCAGGTTTCATCATTAGAAGTTAGGAGAATGGAAAAACGTGCAATAAAGCTCGTAAGCATTAAGTAGATGTAACGTGTTCACGTTTTGCTTCCTACATCAAACTAATTGCTTCAAAATAATAATAATAAAAAAAAAAATAAGAGAGAGAAGCAAATGGCGGTTCGGGGGCTCAACTCTAATTTAAACCATTTGCGGTGAGCGCGCTAGACTTGTATATTTTTTTTATCGCCGGTCAATATCTCTATTTTTTTTATCGCCGGTCAATATCTCTATTTTTTTTAAACGCTGAATATATTAAGGAGAGCGAGCTGTCGTTTCACGCGTGGATAAACTTAATAAATTGAAAGTTTTGGAAACGGTTTTATTTCCTTCATTTTTTTTTTCTTCTTCTTCTCTCGTTTTATTATCATCGTTTGAGCTGTATTTTAGAAATAATCCGATCATTGTCAGTGTCCACTTTAGGCGACATTAGCCGCACGAGACGCACATGACGTCATAAGCACGAGCTCTCATTAATAGGATTAGTAAGGCTAACAAGTATAATCTGCGGCTCTACAATTGTCATTCCTAAATAGACCAAGTGCAATCTTGAATTGTTCACGTGAAAACTCAGTTTTTCTCTCCCTCTCTCTCTTTTTCAAGGAGATAGCTTCGATAATCAAGTGCAGATTCGAATTGACTCTACCGCCGCGCCGAAGTGAATTGCATCGCTGTTTTAATTTGTCGGGTTGGTCAAAATGGGACAGCGAAAACCAAACGGTTTAATGGCTTAAATATTTAACGGTTTTGAGGCATTTTAATTGAGTTTTTATTGATAGTATTATTTTGGTTAATTGGAATTTTTGTTAATTTTTATTACAAAAAAAAAATGATGCGAATTTATTTTTTAAGATTTTAAACTCTTATTATTTGCTGACATATTTACACGTTGACATAGTCTCCTCTCTCCCTGCTCTGTAAATCCCAGTTTTTCGCATGTTAAGCACGTAATTTTTTTGAGGATGAAGCGACGTTCGCATTTGTAAGGTCCTCTGAGAACTTAGGAATGAGATTGGATTAAGATTTAATTAGAAAGAATGGGAAGCAGAAAAAAAAATACCGGTATATAAAATTTTAAGTTGGGTGTTAGGAGACGAAATGGAAGCTGAGTGGGAATTGGCCAGACGAGAGAGATGAGTAATACACTTTTGAACGATATCCAAGTACAAATTAGATGTGAGGTTGGCTACGTAAATATTGTAATAGACCGTCGTGTACATATATGGTACCTGGGTCTTAGTCAGTGACGAAAGCCGTGTAAGTGAGCGAGGGATGAAGGGAAAGAGAAGAGGGGATGATGACTCACGTGGCCCGGGATCTTCTTCGCAGGGGATGGGGAGAAAAAAAATATATTTGAGAAATTAATCGGGAGAAGTTTATTTTTTAATATATTTATTATATAGGAGGGGTGTAGTGGGAGTGGGAAATAGCCGAGTGAGTGGGAGGGAGGGACTTGTTTACGCCTCATCCCCCCGGTTTGGTTTAATGAAATTCCATCGCGGTGCGCTGGACTCGTGCCTACTTCTACGTCATCGCCACCCATTCCCTTTCTCCCGCCCGTGACAGGAGCTTTAGCCGGGCTATCGATCATTTTTTACCGAGCGTAGGGAAATTGGAAGAAATTGATTACGCATGCACCTAGCGATTGTAAATAGCATTCGTTTCGGAAACGCCGCGTGATTTTTTTTTTTTTTTGTTTGGGTAAATGAACTCTTTTAATTCGGGAATTTATTGTTGTCAGGGAATGGGTCAATACGTCTTCGGACTTTTATATTTTTTAATTTTTGTTTACTGCGAGGGGGGTAAAGGGTGACGCCGGAGAAATTGCATCAAACCGCGACTGAATCTGCGATTGGGGAAAGAAAGAGCGCAGGTGTGGTAGCTGCTATTGAAACAATAATTATTTTTGCAATAGAAAAACCCCGATTTTAAAGTTTCAATTAAACAATTTTCTGAAATTTAGAACGGGTATTTTTTTTATTTTTACGAAACAATTTTTTATAGATTGTATAACTAATTCGGTTAATACATTTCTAATAAAGTAGTAAGATTTTCTATCAGAATTTTTTTTTTTATGATTTTATTAAGATAAAAAGTTGAAATTGGTGGAAAATTTAAAATCGAGGTTTTCGTATTATCCGGCTTAGTATTTTTTTTTTTTTAATTTTTTTCTGTCAGAAATTTCTGACTTTCCATCTTCATCTCGAGTCTATGATCCAATTTTTTTTTTTTTTTTTTTTTTTTGCGGTTACCTTTGAGCGAAAGAAATAGGAAGATGGGTGTGGAACCGAAATTTAATTCGGTTTCATCCCACTCCAAAAAGTTTTGCTCTCATTTTTGAATAATTCGTTTTTTTCCCTCCCGTCGATTATTTACGACGGTCACCGCCGCCGCTCTTCACGATTTAACCCTGAAAGACGATTACGCGTGCGGTTAGCTTCCGATTTTTCGTCTCCCTTAAAAAATTACAAAGTCTTTTTTTTTTCTTCTTTATAAAAGAAGAAAAAAATAATATATATCGGTGGAAAAATCTTTGTTAACATTGTCACGATCGCCTTGTTATACGACGCTGCGAAGACTCCGTCACGATTTACGATAATGTGTTTGTTTTTGCATCGCTCTCTCGATCATTATTTTTTTTTTTTTTCTTCTTTCTTATTTTTTTCTTTATAACATTCGAATAGTTAAGGAATTAAGGGAGGGAGGAGAGATCCAGAAAGAAATAAATTTTCAAAGACTCTTTATTAAAAAAAATTCTGTCTCCCATTTTTTTTTTTATTTTTAGAACTTTTTTTTTATCGTATTTTTTTTTGGTAGTTTTAAAAATGAAAATGCGAATGTTTTGCGGTTAGGGTGCATTTCATTCACGGAAAGAAGAGTAAGCGGGAGAGAAAAGGGGGGAATGAGGACCGGACATCGATCGAGTTACCCGACGGACATTTCGAGTTGACACTTTTGAGATTACGCAGACACTGGGGCCGTAATAACTTTTCAAAATTCATGTACAGACATTTAAAATGTTGGTTTTGCAGTTGCGACTGCTGTACAATCGTTTACCGTTTTATTAGCCCGTTCGAACATATCGCTATTCGTTTTCGCGGTGATTACTGAACAGAAGCAGGGTCCAGAATTGTGGTGGAAGCCACAAATTTAGCGGCTTAATCTTGTTTTAAAGAAAACACTAAGCAAGATAGAAATTCCTCGAAAAAAAGATTTAGCAAATCTACTTTCTAGAAAAGGATCAAAACTTAAATTAGTATTTTTCAAGAGAGAAATTCGGTAAAAAAAAAAAAAATCTTAAAACGCACAGTAAATCTGTGTTGTTTTTTTGTTTTTTTGGAATCGTTTTCTTTTGGTAGCCGCAACATAAATTTAGTCACACGGTAAAACATAAATCTAACGTAAAGCGAGATTTAGATAAAACGAACTCTGATTGATGGTCGATATATTTTTTTTTTTAGTATTTTATTAAAATCTAAAAGACGCTTAGGACGTCTTTCAGTTTTGATGAACAGTGTTTTTAATTACAAAAAATGTAAACAAGCAAAAACGACATGTTAACTGCACCGTCATAAATATTTTAATTTACAAAAACATTATTATGGAAAGTGCATGAATATTAAATTTGTAACTTCTACTTTTTGACATAAGTTTCAAATAAGTTAACTGTACTGGTGAATTAATAGTACTTTCTATTTAATCTTTCTAATTTCTAATTATTGGGATTTACATAACCATTTAGTTTGAGTTCGCAACAATTTAGTTTGAGTTTGCAACAATTATTTGTCATCTGTTTCCGTTTTTGCCCTTGGTTTTTATGATCTTTTTTTATCGTTTCGAACGAAACCGCAAATTATAACTTTTTTTAATAATTGATTTGGGGATAGGGGGGAAGGTGAACGTGTGATATGTAATGAGTGAAGATGATTATCTTTTTTTTTAATCATTTGAAACAAGTTTTTCGAACGTAATAAATATTAATTATCGTAATTTTCGATTTTTTTTTTTTTCTATTTAAAAAAAAAAAAAAAGAAGGCGTCGACTCTGAAAATTTATGAAGTGTAACATTCGCTTTACCGTTATTTTCTAGGAATTTTTTTTTTTTTTTGTTTTTACCGATACCGGTCTCACACACACACCATAGCGGTGAACAATATTTGACCCTCGGCGGCGCTCAATTTTTCCATCGTAAATTTTAATTTCATTTTCAGTCGGGTAATAATTCACACGGGGCGCAAACACACACACGATCGAATTATTAGTATGCCACGGTATCGTGTTTACCATACGAAACAATACGATAGTATTATTATTATTATGATAAAAGAGAGAACGAACTTTTCGACGCAGATTACCAACCTTATCTATTGCACGAGACATTTTGCTCGAATAATAATGAAAAAATGTTCAAATAAATAATTAAAAGTTTATTTATTAGCATTGCCCTCCCTCCAAAATAAATGAGATCAAATTTTGCTTAAAAATTATACAATTTTAATAAAATAATGATTAAGTTTTCTCAAAACTATGGAGAAAAAATAAAGAAAAAGCTGCAAAAATTTTTTAAAGCTCATTAAAAAAAGTTTAATCAATTGAGCATTATTTTGTTTACATAAAAGAAAAATCTTAAAATTTTATTGAGATATCTCGATTAGGTAATTTTTTTGTGGCGAGAACACGGGCCACCGGTTGAAAAACGATAAGTCTGTTATTCTATTCAGATGTTAACGTTAATCTAAAACAGACACATGGATGGAAAGCCCGTAATTAAATGGCCGATAGCGAGTGTTGTTTTTGAAAGGGAAAGAGAGAGAGAGAGAGAGATCGTGCATTCGAAATTAAATTAATTGGACGGCTTTTTGTTTCAAAAGGTTGTTATTAAAACGTCAGAAGACTAATTACAACGTGATGGCGTTGCGGAGCATGTAGGAGTTTGCACTTATCAGGCTCCGAGTGCACGCAACGCGCGTGTACACGTACACCGGGGATAGGGATGAAAGTGACGGTGACTCTTCACAAACTTTTTTTTTTTTTCTTCATTTTTTGTTTTAAAGAAAAAAAAAAAGTTACGGTTATATATATATATTTTTTATTTTATTAGGCGTGTGTGATGTACAAATTTGTCCGTTTAACAGGAAATTTAATGACTCGAATACGGCAGCTGCTCCGTATTAAAAAGTGTCTTCAATGATAATATTTTTTTTTTGGATGGGATAAATAAATAAGCCGCAGTTTCGTGTAACCGGAGATTGCAATTAAGGACCTACAAACCTAAGTATACTATACTTTTCGGTATGCATTTTAGATGAGGAATTGAAGGGCGAGGGGGGTAGGGGAAATTTAAAATTTACGTCATGTCCATTTATTCTTGACGTATTAGTTTCTTCCCACTTTAACTCTGGGTACCTCAAAAACAAAGTACCGGCTCGCTCGGCTGTCTGGCATTTATTAAAAAAAAAAAACAGAGAGAGAGAAAAAGAATTTTGTGGTTAGTCAAAATGTTAAAAGAAAGAGAGTCCGAAGTAGTCAAGTGGGACTTGACCTCTTTATTTATATGTATTTTAGTTGGAGGGGGTACCCCTGGACTCTTGTCTTTAGTACCGAGGCTGGGGTTGGTCATATCGGATGACCGATGGTAGTGTTGTGGGTACGCTACTCTCGGTGCGGCTGGCATTTACTACGTGTACACCGGACTCAGTCGTCATGTGATATATTGATATGACTAAAATATGTGGAGTTTTCGAGTGAAAAAATGTTATGACTTATATAAAACGCTGATTCACTCTCTCTACTCGTCCGCTACATCACATTCCTCGTCGACGAATAAAAATATTCTTTGAGAGAAGGTCTTTCCATGGGGTTGGGGGGAATGAAATGGAATTTTATTTATTTATTTTTTTTTTTTCGTAGTTTTTATGGTTTTACAGATGGGTATATTAAATATAAACGAAAGTGCGTGTATAATAGAAAAGAGTTGTTGTTGTGATTAAATTAAGATATTGTTGTATACTGAAAGTTCTTGGCGGAGATTCAAAATTTTCTATGTCGTAATTTGGAGACGTTTATTTAAGGAAATTTTTTAATTATTATTTTTTACAGCTAAAATATTTTAATTTTTGTGCTACTTTTTGTGAGTTTTTGAATGTACAAAATCAATTTTTTTTTAATTTTTTTTATAAATTTATTTGATTTTTTTTATTTTGGAATTTGTATTTTTTAAATCCTATTATTAATTTTTTTTCTCTTGATTTTAATAATTTAGCTTTTATTTCAATTCATTTTCTAGAAATATTTTAGAAAATGATATTAATTGTTTTTAATTTTTAGAATTTTTTTAAATTATTTTTTCTTAGAAAATACTGTGTACAGTATTTCATGTTCTCATCTCATTAATTTAGGGACAAAATTTTTAATGGTAGAATTTCGATTCCCTTCTGACGTTGTTGCATTCGATTTGTATTTGTAATTTTCAAAAAAAAAAATTGGGCTTAGGGTTTATTTTTAGTGTGGAAATGGAATGAAAGCTTATCCGGGATTTTGTGTGTATGCAGATTGAGGAAAGTGGAACGATTGCTGGAGTTGTTGTTGGGAAAGTTAAAAAATAAAATAGGAAGAGAGAGGGGGCTTAAAATTTGTTTGGGTAATGCGCGTTGTCCGCGAGGGGCGCTGCGACAGCAACATCCCTGCTGTCAATTTGTTTTCGAGAGAAGAGTTGCGGAGGATTTGCCACATGTCAGTCAACTACCCCTGACTGAAAGGGGGGGCTCAACTCTCACTTTTTTTTTCCAGGCTCAGTCGCAATCCCAATTTTTTTTTGTTGGTCTGCTAGTGAGTGGTATTGCACGAAGAGCTAGAGAGAGAGAGAGAGAGGCTGATGAAGCGAAATGCAAGTCGCTGAGCGGTGTTTATTTTTATAATGAAATACGAAACGCAGTGTATATAAGCTGGAATAACTTTTAGTCCTTGTGTTTTGAACAACATTTTGTAACCAAAATACATATTGTAAAGAGTGATTACTTAGTAAAAAAAAAATTGGAGTGAGAAAATAATGTCTTATCGTCGCATCAAAAAGTAAAAATTCACTTTTCAAAAGACTACTTTTTTGTTGCTTTGGTTTGTTTGGGTAAAATGAGAACTTATGTTTGTAAATTCGATGGAAAGTGAGATGGAAATTGAAACGCGGAGAAAATAACAATAACAACAAACGATTTGACTTCTGATATTTGTTTTTTTAATTTTTATTTTCTGTTTTAAAATTTTTAATTTTTATTTTCTGTTTTAAAATTTTTAATTTTTTAAAAAAACTTTTAAAATACTGTAGTGTAGCAAGAACCGTTAGTGAAATGTGCATGCTCAGATTCAATGGGTTTATTGACTTTTGTTTTGGCCAATTATAAAATAAGAACTTTTAGCGTAAAAGTAAGAAAAAATATTTGTTATTTAAATGTATTTTTTTTTTTTTTGTGTTTTGACATTTTTTTAAACGGGAATTTTGACATTTTGAATTACTTTCTATTCGAATCACTTTTATTTCGTGCCTGGCTACCTGAGCAATAACTCCGCATTACTGTTATAATCTGCTCAGTAAATTATCATTACCAGGTGGGACACATATCTCAAGAGATGAGGTTCTTTTTTCTCCCCCTTTTTTTTTTATATAAAATCGAAATTTTGTTCGAAATGAAATTCATAAAGTTCTAAAAATTAATAGATGACTGATCATGACGGTGGTCTCGAAACAGAAGTTTACTGATCTGATATTTCAGAAAAATTGGTTATTTTGATCAGTGATTTATAATCATATTTATTGCAGAGTATCATGATGCATTTCGTGACACTGACGTTGAATGAGCGCATTGATGTTGGTCACGAGCGTCGTTGTGTGAACCCGGTCTTCAGGTCAGCGTACCGATATGAAATTTTTTTTTTTTTGTTCGAATGAATTGGTCCTATTAAGCCGATGTTTATTGACACACTACATGCGAGTAATGGCTAATTTATTAGCTTTATTTTTGGAATCTTATCGAGTCCGTTTATTCCAAGCTTTTATGTAGCGTAATTTGTTTTGTCATAGCGCGAGATTGGGCGCATGCGCGGTGGTTGGCTTTGACGGTGGTCTTCGTGCGTGTCACATTAGTTTTCGTGTTTCTTCTCTAATGGCTACTATATGCGCTACTTACTGTTCGCCGTGTGTGCATGTTTCGTGGTTTATTATTGTTGTCGAAAGGGAAATAAAAAAATAAAGAGAGAAAGAAAAGGAAGAAAAAAAAAAACATTGTTGCTGGAGCGAGTGACTCCGGCGTTTTGCCAAGTGACGAGTCACAGGCAGCCTGCTCAAGACCTACGCACACACTTGGTGGAGAACGCAGACCATGTTATCGGAAGTTTATGAGGCTGAAGGGCGTCATCAAAAATATGTTTTGTGTTTGATAAACTCTGGTGCCCACGTGGAGGTTGGGTGGGTGCGGAGTTATGTTGCACTCGGGGAGGCGTAACTGGGATTGTCGGGCTCGCAAAGATATTATATACGTTTATTTAGGGGGTCCGTAAATAACAAATCGGGATGTGAAAAAAAAATGGAAACAAAAGTTCTCCGTTTGAATTTTATAGTAATCATTTGAACTGTGGGCCCCAATTGGGTCGTGGCCTGTAGGTTCTCTACAATTTTTACCTACGTCGAGAGACTGACTCGGCGTTCTACTCGTCGCGTTTGAACTCTGGAGGAAGCATCCTTCTTCTCTTTTTAAAGCTTTTTGTTCTTTGAAATTTATGACTCGGAATAGAAACCGAGTGTGTTCTTCTTCTTTGCCTTAATTATTTGAAATGAAATTCGCGTTGAAGGGAAAAAGCGAGCGCGGGGTAATTTACTGCGCAATTTTAATTGCGACCTTTGACTCTAGGACCACCTTATCTCTTTTTTTTTTATATTTAAATAAAATTAAGTACTGTAGAGAGTTTTTTACCCTTTTCTGTTAGACCGCGGTGGAACAAAACGTACACGTGTAAAAGTAACGCACTGACGTTAACCATTTACACCTGACATTTTTCTCTCAGGAAGGAAAATACGTGAACGATGGCTGTCTGTCAGACGCTTTTTTTTTTTAAAGTATCTTTTCATACTCAATTAACTCGTTTTTGAGGAGGAAGAAAGTATTTTCTGAAATTTGCATTTGTTCAGAAGTGTAATTATTTTGTTACTTTTAAAATTTAAGAATTTTGAACCCAGCAAAACTTATTTAAAGTTGGGTACGTTCCATCCATAATCGCGCAAACGGAGGATTGAGCGCCACTCCATTTAGCGCGAGAGCTTCGTTTCGTCAAAAATCCAAAGATCGAGAAATCAATTGGGGTAAATAGAAGGCTGACTGTGCAGTAGGCTATTAAAATTTGTATTCAATTATTATTTTTTTTTGAGGTTAAAAAATAAATGTTTGGAATAAAAATGAACAATTTTCGAATTTCGAATAATTACGTGCGATACGTGGCTGTTGGCATTCCTTTCGAATATTGTACATTTTCTTTTTTTTAAAAAAAATATTTTCTCAATTTATTCAATAATAATTACGCGAAGATACCTACCTACCTGTACTACGGTAATTACAGATACGAAGAAAATAAAGTTTGAATACAACGTTTAGAACGTGGATATTATATCGATTATGTAATTTACCATTGCAAAATAAGTTCCATCATTTTTATTTCTATCTTCTTCTTTCACTCGGCATCATTCATTCCATCTCAATTTTCATTAATTTGAAGATAATTGATCTTAATGTACGGGAGGAGGGGTGGGGGGGCGGGGAAAATGTTTTTATCTCGAACGGGGTTGTGTATTCAATTAACCTTATTTTACGAAAAAGAAGATATCATAATTATTACGCCACGTGAAATCCCCGGCTGCTGAACGTTGTGACCCGAGGCTGCAACATATGTGGTGGAGGATTTTTGTTGAAAATCAACTGTCAAAAACGTCGCCTTTCAGTAAATTCCGTTATTAGGTAAGACAATACGCGCGTACGGTTTGAAGCATTGAAAGAGAAATTTTATATTTTTTTTAGAGGTTATTAGAACTCAAATGGTGCGTAGTTTGAGTTGTGTACGACGGGGGTGAGGAGGGATTTTGAAGCATGATGGCAGGGTGGGAGAGGAGAACGAGAAACACGAGGTTTGTTGTTGTGGTCTCGAGAAGAAAAACTTTGATGGTAGGGAATTTGGGGGAGAGAGAAAGAAAGAAAAATAAGTTAGATAATTGGGTGTAGTAGGTTTTTGTTCGGTTCCCCTCCGAAAGTACAGACAGTTCTTCACTTTCGAACGCCTTCAAATGCGCGAATCCAATGTTCTAATGACTTTCTGAACGAATTTTGGAACGAAAAGTGGAAGACGGTCTGTACGCCTGCTGACGTCGAATACGTTGTGCACGCTAGTTATGGAGATGTATGTACGTGGAACTGACGTAGACGAGAGTGTGTGACATGCTCAAAAGTTGTGCAACCGAGTTAATTAGTAGTGTTCGCATTGATGGAAGAGGAGTTGTTGCCACTCAAAAAGCACTCAGGGTGGTGTATACTATCGGGGGCTATACAGACAGAGCAGGAGTATAGTATGCCTATGGTATCGTAGTACGGTACCGTAGTATTGGGGGCTTTAAATAAGCCATCAGCGTGTCGATCACATTCGGGAGAGAAACTCGAGGCTGCTTTTGTCTCTACTTGCTATTGAGAAAACGAGCGAGGGGAATGTCTAATTACGAGTGTGGGGGTAAGGTTTAAGGAGGGGGGGTTCCCATTCAACCGCGGCGCCATTTTTGTCCACTTTAAAAATTGCGATCGGGATAATATTTATTATTGAAAGTCATCGATCGACGACGACGACCCTGAATGGGAGTAGGAGGATAAGAGAAATTGTTCCGGAGAATTGATGAGACTCGGAATTTCAGAGAAAATTATTTCGATGGGTGATCGAATGTAGTGGGAGTTCAAATCAAGGCTTTTTTTTGAGAGAGAGAGAGAATGTTATGGTAAGGACATCTATTTTTAACGTGGGCGGCAGTTTTCTCGGAAACATTTGATGGTCTTCAACCCTAGAATGTTTTTTTTTGATAACCGTAGAATTTAAAAATGAAATTACTGATTTTTTTTGGGGAAAACATACAATTTATTTGTTTAGAAATTAAATTAAAAGTTTTTAAAAAAATTTATTATACAGTAGGCCTACAATATTCGATTTTAAAATTATTTGAGTACAGTATTTCGATATTGACGAAATTTTAAAATAGAAAAACTAATAAAAATGTACCGGAATCGATTCGCCTGTCTGATAAAGAAAATCAAAATTTTTATTTAAATTTTTTTTTTTTTTAATTTAATTTTTATTAGGAAAATGTAAAAATGCGAAAAAATACGAGTATTAAGAATTTATATGATAAACTATGTAGGACGCTAAAATTAGTCTTTTTTTTTTTTATTGCTGTTGACTAGATTATCAAAGGCAAACACACTCAAGTCTACGTCTCTTATCTTAAATGTTTTGTTTTTCTCTGCGTTAAGAAGTTGTATTTTTATTATTTTATTTATTTGTGTTGCGAAGTGTAGAACATAAGCCTTGTCTAAATGTTTGTTGCGCGCTTTGGCTGAGTGCAAAGGTCTGTGAACGAGAGACACCGTGATATACGGTACACAAAGGGACCCAAACCAAAAACACTTTTGTGGTTTTGAAATTTATTCGGCGAGAAAAGAATTTCATCAAGAAATCTTTTTTTTTTTTTTAATTATTATTATTTTCTTCAACTTAAGAGAAGAAAATATGAAACACTTTTGGGAGTTTTAATGGTGGGGGGGATGTGAAAATCGATTTCGTTAATTTTTCTTCACCGTCGTTTTGCTTTTCTCGACGCTAGGGGGCTATGAGTAGTCGCATTAGTTAAATTTCACGCTGCACTAAACAGCTGCTTTTTCTTTTGTTCACATTTGCACATTCTTTTCTGCAAAATTAGGCGCTTTTTCTTCTTTTTCCTCCGTGTTAAACGGACGGTGTGTTTCGTAATCGGACGCTAACGTCGCGCGTTACGTTTTAAGGTTAACGGAGATGAAATGTTAAAAAACATTTTTTAAGAAGTGAAATAAAAGTTGTTACCCGATATTGGTTTTTCGTAAAAATTATTATATTGATACTTGCGCATATTATGCGTAAGTCGGCCGCTTTTGTGTTCTCGTTGGAAATGGGCGTTGAGGTCGTTTCATCGCGCGCGCCATGCAAAACAACAATTGAATTTGAATGGAAGCGCGGAATGCGTTCCTTTTGTGTTTAATTAATCGAAAGGCGACCGCGGCGATGAAAAATACTTTTACAACGTTGATGAGATTTTTTTTTTTTCGTCTACGTATACAGTACACTTATTATTATAATATTATTATTATTATAGCATCTTTACATTTTCTTCTTGTCTTTTTTTTTTCTCGGTGAGGAATAATAATTATTTAATGAAAACAAACGGGGCTCTCTATTCGTGTTATTATTATTAGAAGAAAAATTTCTTTTTTACTCGGCTTTATTTGACAATTTTTTAATTCGTGTATTGTTAATATTATGTTTAGAAATGTATTTTTACATTTAGTATGATATAGGTTGCGCTAATAGTAAAAACAGTTTTTATGAAATTAATTTCGAAATTTAGGAGGCAGAAATAAAAAATTGTTATTAATTTTCATAGATAACAAAATAAACGATTTAAAGACTTTTTTTTTTTACTTGTATTATGGAAATTAGTTTTGAAAAGCATTTTATTATTATTTTTTTAATAGTAATAGTAATAGTGGAGTGTTTTTGTACAATTTTATTGCAGCAAATTTTATATGCAGTAGAGCATCAGAGGAGGTCCGGATACGCAAAATATTCGGATAATCAAATTGCGTTAAAAAAAAACACATTTAAATTTGAAGGAAAAGGAAAAATACAGTACCGGTAATATTTGCATTCAAAATTTCCTTATTTCAGTATTAGGACACGTCCGGATAATCGAAAATCCGGATAATCAAGGCTCTACTGTAAATGTATTTGCATTGGGAAGTTGGAATTTTGTTGGGAAACTTGCAACTTTGTAACTAATAGCGGCGCCTATTATATTCGTCTTGACTTTCATCTTCAAACCTCCTTGATTTGTGCGCGAGTTGATTTTTCACAGTTACAATATTGTTTACTTTATCCTACCCATTCAAGAGCATGCAATTTCTGATTATGCATTGTCTATGTGCATTTTTATTCGTCTTCTACATTGGTTTATTTATTTATTTTATATTACTGACTTCGTTTGTGCGATTTTTAGTTGCGCGTGGATTTTGAAGTACTGTACCGGAAGAAGGAACCCCCGCGCAAATGGAAAACTAAATTGATCAATTAAAATTTCCTAAATAATTGACCTTATTATTTTTTTTTTGCCAAGATTGAAGAAAATGTATTAGAATTGGGGAAAATTCTAGCGAAAGTGGATCGTATTGAAAACCCCATTTAAAACGCGCTTGGGATTTGCGCAAATAATTATTATGCGTCAAAATGACTTTCCAATCAATAAGCGTTTAAAGTGTAATTTGAAAAGCAATTAATTGTATTATTTGTATTTAACTTTATTCTTCTTAATTGGCGTTCGATATGAGAGCGAGATAGAGCTATAACCGTATTTATGGCTTGTGTGTGTGTTGGAATTGCTAGGGTAGTAGTGTAGGGGTTGGGTTGTTGTTGCTGCTGCGTGAGGTTGTAGTTGAGAGCGAAATTGAATTTGAGAAGAGATGTGTTTTTTTTTTGTGACGACGTGTAAGAACGGGCCTGGTGTGTTCTCATTGGTCGTCGCTCGTGTTTCGTAATCGATCTCTTCGTCGGTGAACGGTGCACGTCGAGCGCTCGACTCACATCGCTCTCGTTCGCTCGTTGCGCTGGCTGGGTCAATACAGCAAAGTCAGTTCAGTCGGAAAGTGATCTCGGGTGCGTGATCCGCTCGCTCGCTTGTCTGCCTGCCTGCCTGCCGAGGATAGTCGACGTCGAACGGCGCGCGTGTGATCGGGGAAAGAGGTTATTTCGCTGACGTCGCGAACTTTTTATCCCCCCTACACTTTTGATTCAATATCGTCAATTTCTATCTCGCTGATGGTTATTACGTTTTTGTGAAAGAAAATTTATTGTTATTATGCTTGGGATGTTTTAAAATTTCGTCTAAGTACTTGTGTGCAGCAACTCCGTTTGATTAATAATTGTTCTTCTGTTTGGATTGTGCTTTTATTAACTTCATTTATTATTTTCATTATTTTTTTTCTCGGAATTTATATGAACAAGGTAAATATTGATTTTTTTCTTTCTTTTTTTTTTTTTTCTTAATGCGATATGTGTTTATATAAATGGGAATTATTTTTATTTTATGGCATGGGAGTTTTTGGAGGGAGGGAAAAAAAAGATAAACGAAGCGCGGAAAAGTAGATTGTGAAAGCGGCTTTTTTTGTCACCTCCACGGCAGCTTCACCTTCGCACTTCCCGTCAATTCCGTTTTAGCAGATACGCGCGACAATTTTTATCTCATTCTTATTTATTTAATTTTTTTTTTGATAAGGTGTTGAGCACCTGAGTGACAGTATTTAAAATAAAAAAACGAGGTTATCTCGAAATGATATCCGATAGGGAAAAGTGAGAAATTTTATTCCATAATAATATAATTTAAAGTGAACAAATTTTTTTCTTTCTATCTCAATGAAGACATCAAAAATGTTTTTTTGACAGTGAAAAGAGAAAATAAAAAAGGAAAAAAAAAATTGTAGGTTTCGGAGTATCAAATTTTATTTTGAACTAGTTATTAAGATATAATGGGTAGTGATGAGCGTGTTTAGAGTCAATTCGTGTCATTTTTTTTTGGTTGTTGTTGTTGTTGTGGGGTAATGATTCTGTCGGTGATTTTCTGTGTGTGGTCGACAAAAAGTCGAAAAGGATATTATGTATTTGTGGTAGGGATCTCCTCAACTTGTTATTACCCAGGAACTATGGGAAAATTAACATTTCTCAATTGTTCGTTTCTTTTTTTGAAGGTTAAGCTTCCTTCGACTGACGCACTCATTAATTATGAATTTTTTTTTTTCTGTTCATTTCAAAAAAAATAATTTACTTCATCCTCTCTGTATCTGTCTCTCTCGCACAACTTATCTTCCCTTCCAACGAAAATATAATAGATTTTTTTTTCCATACGCGTACTGTATAAATGAAGAGAGAGAAGGAACGAAAAAATAAGTTTTGATAATTTAATAACTTTATGAAAAGATTTTGAAAAAAAAAGCATTTGTCATAATTTTTTTTTCTTTTTTGTGAATAAAAGCATTTGTTTGTTGGGGGGAAAATTAAGGCTGTCAAAAACGTCGCATAAATTAGATGACAGGAGGACTTGCTCTCTCTATTCAAATTGTATATTATTATGATGAATAGGAATTTTCATCACGTATTTAAATTTTCTCAGGCGCATTTAACATTGTCCGAAAGATTATTATTTTCATCGCTTCTGACAAAATTAATGACGAAACGTCTGGTAGCAATTTCTATAATTATTATTGAAGTCTCATTGCTAAAATAAAACAGGGCTGAAAAAGAAAGAAAGATAGAGGGAAGAAAAGATTTAATAATAATTTAAAAATAATACGATTGGTTTGAATTTGATAGCTGATCTTTGGTACACTCGGAAAGAGAGTTTGTTTTGGGGGAAGTGCGCGAGGGAAAACGCTGATAAGAGTGTCGCCGTGGGTGGCTGCGTCTCTTCCGCCGCCGCCTTCATCGAATCCGTCGTCGTTTGGCCGTCGTCCAGGCGATATCAAATTATATTTTACAGCTTGATTCGTGTACATATCATTTTTTTTTTCTTCTCCTTCCACCGATCTAATATCTATTGAATTGTATTTTTTTTTTTCTTGTTGTTGGTTGATTTAAAAGGTCAAGCGTACCCCGTCACCTGCTCTCGCCTTACAGATACTTAACCGCTAACGAAACGTACAGAAAATTTTCTCATATTTTTATTAAATCAAAATTCCACTCGGTGTTTCTTCTATCTCAACAGATGCGATGTTGACAGTAGGAGCGGAATTAGCCCGGCAGTGTTGACTGAGGATGAAAACCAAAGTTTGTATTCGTCAGATCCGGTGAAGAAATGAGATAGTTGGACGAGAGAGAAAGTGAGAGATAGAGAGAGGAAGGGGGTTTATGAACTTGGTGATGTTTAAACTAGCTAAATAAGGTAAATCACAATTAGTCTCGGGATAGAATTTTTCGGAGATTAATGAAAAGTAAAGAGAATTTTTCTTTCCCCTATCTCTCTCTCCCTCTTTTCGTATTAAACGGCCCGAGGGGTTGAACCGTGTGCGTTTGGTTGAGCCATTCGAGATCCATCAGAGCCCATGGTTCACAGTCTGCCTCAGTGAGCGAGGTCGAAGAGACATATTAGGCAAACAAACCATTTCCTCTCTCAATTTAAACCACCCACTCCTCAAATCTTTTTTTTTTTTTTTGGTATTTACGTTTAGCTTTTTAGTCAAAATCTGTAAATTGGTTTTGGGGAAAGGCGTCTTCTTCTCGTTTCTCCCTCAGTTGTTTTTTTTCTTCGGGTAAACGTGGAAAGAAAACAATCCTGGAGTCGATGGGGAAAGGGTGGCACGCATATTTTTAACAAATGGTTTACTTTTCCTATAGGACTTTTGCCTCGCTAATCAAGGTTCGACAAATACGAATAGCGTGTTTGAGTAAACTCGCGCGCCCTGAGAGGAAGCGAAGGAGTGTGGGGGAAGCAAAATCAATGGGGGGAGAGAGAGGAAGCATATGCGAAGGAGTTTGTAAATACACGGTATGGTATGTTGGTGTTTCTCCAGATTGTGGGTGGGTTGGGAAAAAGGTAGCCCATGTGATAAAAGTTGCCGACAGTGGAGTGTGTGCCGAATCGTGTTGTGGTGCTCGGAGGTCAGGAGTCAGGCTGAGGGAACACCCGAAAATATAAAAGTTGATTTGTGAGAACCACAAACTAATGCCATATGTGGTTTGTAAAGTGCCAAGTGGCTATTTTTTTTTTTTAACGTCTTCGGAAAAGTGTTTTTTTTTTTTTTTTTCGAGGTTAGAGTCTTGCTTTGCCTCTTACTACCAGAGGTGATAATGGGCTCGAATTCACACGGATATATTAAATCGACGGTTATGAATACACGTACTTGTTTATTATGCACGCTGTTACGCGAGCGAATTTAAATTATGTTTGGCGTGATTTTAACAAGATTTTCGAAGGTAGGCTCTTTATTATTGTTTATTTTTGTTATTTATGGAACTTGTTTCTATAGATTTTGGGGTGCTATTAAACCTATCCTCCTTAATATCCTGTTATACAGATGCTTTGATGCACAATATTAGGGAGACGAGATTTCTACCCTGCATAATATCTGGTTTTATTGACCAATTGAAAATGGGTTTGGACTCATTTTACATCGCGGGCTATTGAGAAATTACAAACCTTTTGGTGAAAGGGCATATTTTTGTTTGATCAATGCGTACGCTTTTTGTTGTCGGTTAAGTCGGTACGTTGGCTCGTAAACAATTTTTGCTTTTTAAAAGATGGAAGAAAAGAAATTTGTGCGTTTTGATCCCGTGGGGGGACGAGAGGGGGGGATTGTAAACCCCGATTAAATAGCCAAAACGTTTAGCTTTTTCAAACTTTT
Organism: Polydesmus complanatus; assembly: GCA_034692225.1. Lineage (NCBI taxonomy): Eukaryota > Metazoa > Arthropoda > Diplopoda > Polydesmida > Polydesmidae > Polydesmus > Polydesmus complanatus. The sequence continues at coordinate 34,931 of JAQGAZ010000449.1, read as the reverse complement.
TTTTTCTTCTTCTTCTTTATTTGTCCTGCAATTTGTTTTAGTTAGTGAATGGCGATTTGGGAGAGGGATTTTGGTGGAAGTTTAGGTAAAGAATATTTCAGGATCTCCAAATTACGAACGCCGAGGATTATCTCTCTACTTCGGGTGGGTGTATTTTTTAAAAAAAAAAAATTAAATAAATAAAAAAAAAATAATAATAAAAGGGGGCGGAGGGGAGAGAGATAATGGTTATTTATTTAGGAATCGAAACCCTCCGAGATATACAGCGTGCAGTTAGTCGAGGTGTACGTTTCAATATAATAGGGAAGATGAAAAAAAAACTATAAAAAAAGATCCCGCTAAAAAAAAAAAAGTCTAGTAAAACTATTGAATTGCTCTCTTTCTCTTCACATTTGGTAGTCGGAACTGAGAAAAGAAGATGAATAGCTGAATGAATAGGCTCGATGAAAACAGTTTAGGACCCGAATATATTTGCCGAACCAAATTCGCACAAAGGTCGAAAGGGACATCTGAATTGTGTCCTCCTGGCTGGTGAATCGTTTAAAAGAGCGAGGGTGGTATAGGGGGTGGGGGTTCGAGGGGTTATTTAGAGCTCCGATCCTTGCCCGGGTTCTCTCTCTCTCTCTCTTTCGATGAAATGAAATACCGCTCCACACACCCCGCATCACGCTAACTTTTAATACCCAGTGTAAACGAATGCTGCTGCAGCCTTTGTTGATGTTGTTTTAGCCGCACGCGAAATATCGAGAGAGAGAGAAAGAGACGAACGATTAGCTCCCCGCGTGGGGGCGCGCAATGTTTAAACTGCTTCTCTTTTCAGTTTTACAGGACGTCTAGTTCTGGGTTCTGAATGAAGTTTTTTTTTTTTCTTGGGTCTCCCATATGTTAAAGTGGAAATTCATCTGCGCGCTCGACCCAACCTAAATCTTTTAAAACTATTTTCGCTGCAAAAAAAAAAAAAAAAATATGTTTTATTTCTTTTTGTTGCTTGTTTTTATTTTATTTGGAAAACGGCTGTTTGAGAAGTTGAACGTAAATTGTGGGATTTTTTTTTTTAGAGTGAATGTTTTGCTTATTACGCTGAAGTAAAAAATATCTATTCAGCGTGGTGTGTACAAGTTTACGACGTGTTTACTGAGCAGTCATTTAGCAGCTGCTTTTGCATTATTCATAACGCTAAGCCAGGCTACTACCGATCTCCGTAGATTACATTTCGTATTGAATAATCGATTAGTTAGGTGAGAGAGAGGGGGGGCGGGGGGAGATGACTTTGCATTTTTAAAATTAATTAACGGTTAAGAGGGAGGAATAACTAAAAAGAAAAAAGAATGGTAGAAAACAGTTTGTGTTATTGTCGAAGAACGACGCTTAGTTAGCTAACAAAGCATTCATTTAAAACGTAATTAAACGTATTGACATACCTATTTTTTTTTTATTTCTATTCTTTAAATGACGTAGGTAATTAAAGTTGCGCAGTCTTTTTTTTTTTTTTTTGGTGTACGTGGAATTATAATATTTATTCGCGTTAAAAGTTATCCTGTTATGGTTACTAAATGCAATTATTATTTTGGTTTCTCGCTCAAAGTTTAATTTTTTTTTTTATTTTATTAGCTGCACTTCGGAATTGATTAGAGTAAAATCACAATTGAATTACGCACACACGTATGCTAAAAATAGGTATCGGAAAAATCAATTACCGTAGTTTGCTTTAAAAGTAGCTATAATGGAAAATGGGCTTTAGGTGAGAACGTATTTTAATAATGGGTCTCGATTTACGCGAATGGGAAAAGAATAATAATTTTTTTATTCGTAATAATGTGCAGAGTTTTAAATTGGTTGCTTGCGTTTGTTTATTTATTATTATTAATTTTTTGGGTCATAACGTGTCGCTAGGCATGTCGCAATTGGCTGCTTAAATCTGGATTTAGTTTCGAATCAATAGGCTGGTTTAATCGAGATTTACTTTTAAATCAGTAGGCCGCTTTAATCTGGATTTAGTTTATCATCGGTCGGCAGGTTAAACCTCGATCTAGTTAACGAATCTAGTTTTTGAGCTTCCGTAGAAGTGGCTCTCTGCTTACACGTACTAATTAGTTATGTTATCGATTGGCTATTTTAAGATCCCCGGTGTCTAACTAAATTCCCTTCATCTTGTTTTTTAAGGGCTATCGAATTTGCATGTTCGATTTTCTATACGTGGTTCTGGGGCGCGCATGCGTGTGCAGTCTGTTCGGATTCGGCGGATGGAATTGATGGAGCGCGCGGACTACTTGATTATGTATAACAGTTTGCAGAGAGAAGACAATTGAACGTTGTTTGGAATTGATTTCGCATTCAATTTATCGCGCGAATCGTTTAACCAAAACGGCTTCTTCTTCCTGTTTTTTGTAGGGGAGGGAAGGGGGGGGGGGGGGGATTTGCGCGTATTAAAATCCTCTACCGGTATTACCACCACTACTTTTCGTAAATAAAAATAAAGAATAGCGAAGGAGAAATTCCGTCTTTTTCCTTTATCGCATTCGAGTGCCCGAGTCGAGTAAAAAGCCCTACTTGCTATGCAAATTACACCTACTCTCCTCTCCAATTCCGACTCGGTTCGGCACGTCGATGGTGAACACTGAACAGGATGAAGAAGGAAAAAAAAAAAAAAAAAGGTGGTTCTATTACGTTGGAGTTTTAGAATACGTGTGTGAGCTATTCAATAGCGTTGATATTCGTCGGAAGTCTTTATATTAAGGAAAATTCTCAATATGTTGATCATCCTTTTTCTTCAGATCTTCAGATTCCGAACATCCCTCGTCATTCACGGGTTTCCACGTAAGCGATTCAACTCTCGTTGCCAAACAATAATTATTTTTATTTTACGCGAGGTTTTCACGCGTTTTTAAGCGGCATTTTTATAGAAAAAAAATGTTTTCTCTTATGGACGAAGGTTGCGTGAATTTGAAGTAGGCTGATTGATTTTCGATATCTCAATTTCTGTTTATCCGTTTTATAGATTTCAGGTAGCTAGCCAACATTGTTCTCACTTTTTTTTTGTTGCTTTTCACGCATAATCTGCATTTATTATGCGGTATCCACGGCGTAGACGGATTTTCATTTTATGTTTTATTGATTTTATAAGGTAAATTGTTTTTCCTCATAACTGAATTTTTTTTAAACGCGATGATGACAGTTTATTTTGGGTTACCCTGTACGTTTTATGGGAATCTTTTTAAAAAGTTCTGAGGAATAATGGTTTCTTCGATTCTTTTTAAATATTATTATTATTATTGTGCAGTATTCTAAAGTACAGTATAAATATGGCATAAGTAATGCGGAAAAAAAGAAAAGAACTGTATTTCCTGTGGCGTAATGTGTTGTTTCATGAATGTGCTTTTCTGTTGTTGACATTTCGATCTGTTGGAGCCTGTGGGATTTTCGCGAAAAGTTTTCCATTTTTCCAACGAAGCAAAATCCATGTTCGAAAATGACATTTTGAACTTTTTAATTTTTTTCTGTGTCTCCTCTCCCTATTTCCTTTTAACTGTGCGCTGCTGCTGCTGCTGCATTCGACATTTTTCTATTTTCTGGTTTGTTATCTAAAATCTGTAGCGTTGTAAAACACGAAATGGCAATTATCGTAATGACTAATTAACGATAAGCTATATAGCGTGTATGCATTAAAATCGATAATTAGACAGGAAGAGATGGCATATTTTTGATCACGTTATAAAATTTATGGCTTTCAGCTATATAAAAATTTTAAAATTTTTTTTATCATTATACAAAAACAAAAACAAAAAAATTGCTACCGTGTTTTTACAATGAAATTTACGAGTTGAAATTTTAATTTTGTTTAATGAGTTTTTTTTTTTATTTCTATTTTTAGTTGATTAATTTTATTTTAAATATTTACATTTGTTTGGAATTTCGACGAAGGGTTGGGGGAAATTAGTTTTGTAAAACAAAAAAAAAAAAAAACGCTTTATTAGTTTTTTTGGTGTATTTACATGGCGCGAATGAGAGTCAAATTTCCATTAGTAGTACTCCTCCCGTGCACATTTTGGTCACAATTTAGTATCCCCACCCACCCCCTTAACAAATTTAAGTGACATTGATTGATAAGTGAAGCCCGCTAATGAATCATTTTTAAATCTCACCGCTGCAGCTACCGATGACAAATTTTCATTGCCATTCCCTCTCTCTCTGTTTTTTGCTATTTTCTTCTTCCTTTATTTCTCTGAAAGCAACCGACCTGCCATCTTATTGCCTTGTAAAATGATTCCCCAATTAGCTGTAAAGCAATTAACCGCTAGTTAATTCTTATCTCCGATAGGGAGAAAAAAAAAAAAGCTTTTTAATGTTAATTAATAGCTCGCGACGGCGTAAATACTCGCTTAGTCGCGGTCAAACGGACGGACACGAACATTCACGCCGAAAACAATGGCGGCTTGAAAATAAAGGTATAACCGCATCAGCCACGTTTAAGCTCGCAATTTGTGAATCGCTTTTATATACGGTATTTTGCCGAGGTAACGTGTTTGTATACCGTAGCGAATGGCTAATTTGACCTTAATTATTATGACGTTACACCGGTAAACGCGTTAAAAAATATTGGAATTTAACGAATATTATGTACAGCATACGATACCAATCTCTTGCGCAGTTTAAATTCGCTCAAGAGCAGTTAACGAAAAAAATCAATAAATTGACTTTGATACTACTCGCGCAAATGGAGGGGCGAGGCACAAGTTTTATCAATGAAAGTTGCTGTAATTCATAAAATTAAAATGGGTGAACGAAATCAAAATTCCTTCAAAGTATGGCAATAATAGTACAAAATTATTGCTAAATTTTCTCAACATAGTAGAATCGTTATGCTTGTTATTGTACGCGAAAATGTATGGTACAGCACATGTATTTCAAAAAAAAAAAAAAAAAAGTTATTTGAACAGAAGACTGGAAGTTGTATTTAGCGCGTGCGCGGATAATGCGAACCAGGTGTTCGCGCGCGCCCTCTACCAACAACGTTAAAACCGATGGGGAATTACGTTGACGTTTATACTTTACGGTTTATGAATTATAAACGAGTTTGAGCTTGGCGCACTCTCCTTTAACACACACACATCCCATCCCCCACCTTCCCTTTTCTCTCTCCCAGTCACTCTGATTGGATTTGGGAGCGAGTGCGGCTAAATCTCCCTTTCCAAAAACTTGATTTCCATAGCCGAGCGAGCGGGTGAGAAAAGGTCTAGGTCCCTACTGTAAGGGGGGTACCCGAACGAGTATTACTCGGAGAATTTAAGGGATTACGTCAAGTCGGAAGAGAGACACGAGGAGGAAAAAAAGGATCAGAAATTGTGATGGAACTAATTGACGAAGCTTAGGTGAACAATAGGTCACATCTCTAATATAAATTATAAGAGTTGAGAAATAAAAATGACGGTTGGGAAATGGTTAAGGTATGAAACAAGTGACAAGGTTAGCGCGTCTGGGATTAAAAATTAAGGAGGATAAAAGGTGGAGGAGTGTTTACCTGACAGTCAATGAACGAGTCTGGTCATAATGGGGTACCGAGAGTTAAACGCCAGGTGAAAAACATGCATCCATTATTATTATTATTATTACAGTATTAAGATGTTTTTAAGTGGTGGATACTGTCGAGGTTTGGGGAATGCCTGACCGAGGAACACTTAACATCCAAGGTTAACTCCGATGTTTTAGGTCAGAGATTCAAATGACAACGCGTCGCTGCTGCTGCTGCTGCGTTCTATCTTAATGCACTTTTTCTTTGAAATTAAGGAGAATTTACACGACGCATCTCTTTGACTTTTTTAGTTTGCGAATTAAAGTTTGTATTTATTTTTTTTAATGCACTGGGTTATAAATGCCGCTATTTTTAGTCTAGCCTCCCTTATTTAATTTTTTTTTTTATATATTTTTGTTTGTTGCTTTTAAAAGCGGGGAGTCGAGTGATTAACTGATGAGTCGCATTCGACTCCGATTCAATTTAAAACGTAATAAAATTTCAAGCTTTGGCACGATAGCATTTTTTTTTTTACTTGACTGGAAAAGTGCTTTTGTTTTTTTTTACTATGTTTTTTTTTTTTAATTTTTTAAAAGTTTGGGGGTTGTTTTTTTTATGTTGTGTGCACGAAACTGCATTTATGAGCGGGATACATTTTCTATATCGCTGATGTAAAAAGTGTTGGGAGTTTAAACTCGCGCTGTCTAGATTTGTAGGCGCTGCGAAATATTTAACTTGACAAGTATTTTTGTAGTAGCTGATATAAAAATAACAAAGGGAGAGAAAGAGAGAGAAGGGAGTGAGAGTTGTGTTTCGAATTTGTCGGATATATATATAAGAGTTGATCTGCCAGATATTTAGTGTCATTACATTTGGATTCCATTAAAACTCAAATGATGATGATATGGACTTTCTGTGTTTTGTATTACCACTTCTCTCTCGCTCTCTGTTCCCCATCGGACCAATAAATCGTAATTAGTCGAGCCTCCTCACTTAAATTTCACCGCACTCCCTCACTCCTCCTCTGCCATTCCTATTCAGTGTTGAAGGGGGGCAAAGGTAGACTCTCTTCTTCTTCCTGTTCCATCACCAACTAACATTTTCTATAATCGATTTCTATACTAATCAAACGTCTTTTTTGCCAAGAAAAATCCTTCGAAATTCTACACAATTCATTTGTGCCCCTCTGAATTTTCGATCACGTTCCACACTCTCTCTTTCATCAATGCAAAGCCAATGGAAAAAGGGAAGCGCCCAAGAAAGAGAGAGAGTGATAGGAGAGAGAAGGACGCGCGACACCATCTCTCCTTGTTGATCCGATGCTAATTTGCGACCATCGGGAATTGCGCGTTTCCTATTCCTACTTCTTGTTCGTACGTGCGCAGTAGCATGTACTGTACGAGTAGGTCTACCTATACATACGCAGTGTACGCACAAATAAATAGCTATCGATCTTGTCAAAATTGTGCGCGCTACATATTTCCTATCTAATTTCGATATTCAGCATTTATATAGATCGCGTGGATCTAATTCAGAAAGTGAAATACAAAAAAATAACACTCCCCTCATTCGCCTCTTCTCCTCCCACACACACACACACTCCCCCCCCCCCCCTCTCCTATCTTCAAGTTTACTGTGCGTGTGTGATACTCTTCTTATAATACGCGTACACCAAACTTTTCCCGCCCTTCTCACCTTATCGCAGACGTGTTGCACGATTGGGAGAATCTCGATTTACCGTTTTTTGAAGGAACTTGAGAGTGGTCATTTTAATTTGGTCGTTCGCTAACATGAAATAAAAATTGCGTAATTTTATGTGCAATAATAATAATAAGTTCTAGTGTTAAATTAAGATATAGTAAAATCCGATTTTTATTTGCAAAATTTTATTATTAACTGTGAATATTTATTGTAAACAAGATTTGAAAAAGTGGCAAAAATCGAAGATGTTTGGCACCAAAAAAAAAAAAAAAAAAGGTTTTTATTTATTTATTTTTCATTATTTTTTGTGGGTTAGTTTGAATAGATGTTGATAAAAACGACGAATCGAGGGTTTACTTGGAATTCGGTTGAATTGGAAAGCGTATAGAATAGACACAGAGAGCCGAGCGCAAGATCGATAAATGCAATTATTTGTAGTTATCAGTATATATCTATACGTGTTGGTACATATAATTGAGTATATATTATTATATATACCGAAGAAAAGAAGAGGATCCGTTGAGGAGGGTTAGATGGGTGGAGTGATGACACTCGCTCTTTTCTCTCTTAACTTCACATTTCATGTTAGATGAATATGATCTTCTCGTGTTTTTCTATAGTGGAGAGAGATTTTGATATTATTCGTTTGTGCAGCGCTGTATATTATGTTTGGTTGGGGATTGGAACGCAATGGGAAAGAGCTTGTACGAGCTCTCTCATGTACATGTCGTTGAAGTAATGGAAAAGTGGAATTTGCTAGTTGAGTGGGGGGGTTGGTTGGGTGGAGGCTCGGGTTAAGAGATATAGACGGGAGGAGGATGTTTGGGGGTTCCGACCTCTCTCTCTCTCTCTCGGAAAATATGGAAATGGCTGCGGGTCACACTTCGAGAAGACACGTCTATTGCATTAATAAATTTCGTCGTCGTCGAAGAAAAAGCTTCGCTCGGTGTATATTAAGCTGGTGTTCCTAGGTTGTTGAGCGCGGGAGGGGAGCTTCTTCTTCTTCTGCGACACAAATAATAATACAATGGAGATATCGATGTAGTTGATTTAAGATGAACACGATGTACACTTTTATCTGGTGTACAGCGTCGTCGTGTTAACGTCGGAATGAATAATCGAGTTTATGAGGTGTTGATTTGACGAGAGGTGTGTGCATGTGTAAAGTTCCTTGTTTTACCTCGATGGCCAACGTCGGGCTAATTATTATATTAATGCTCTCGTGTCTTCGTCTCTTGTATGGGAGAAAAACAATGAGGATTTTTAATGAGAACGGTTCAACCTGCTCGAATTATTAAGGTCAGGTTATGTTTTTTATTTTTATTTTTTATTACCGGTGTTTAATTGGAGGTATTGACAATGAGATAAAGTAAAGCTCTTATTTGCGCGAGGTACTTAGAATTCGCGCAAATGGAGGGTTTTATTATTGTTTTTTTCTTTATAAGGAGTAATATTTTATAGATTGTTTGTTGCTGTTTTCAAGTGGCAATTTTAATGTTTTTTTTTTTTTTTTTTTTGGTCTGTTCAAGTATATATTTTTTTGTTTGGTTTTTCAATTTTTATTATTTTTTGAGTGGGTGGTTAGTTGGATAGATTTGGTAATAGAGAGGATTGTTGATGCGATTCCAAAATAGACGCAGTTTTATTGACAATTTTGACGTCAGCTGCCAAATTAGATTTTGCTTTTTATTGCTCGAGAGATGACTGCAATCAAAATCAAATCTGTTTTTATTAAGCTTTTTTTTTTGTTATTATTATTTCCTTATTAATTAATTTTTTATTTGTTCCTACACTTCATTTTTTTTTATTTATTAGTTTTGCTTCGATTGGAGAGAGAAGAAAAAAAAAGCTTTTAATAATAACAGTCGATAAATGGCTATAACGTTGTTGTTATTTTTTTTCTCCGAAGATTTAAATGGAATTGACTATCTTTTTAAAAGCTTTTTTTTTTTTTTTGTAGAGGTTAAAAGTGTTTTTGGGTTCATCTTTAAAGATTTTTATAAATACGATTTAATTTTTATTGCGTGATTTTTTTTTTTTTTTTTTGGTGTTCGATCTTTCATAAAAATAAGATGCGTTGGGGATTACCTTTTACGGGTACCGAAGATGAAGTGCGTGGAGGGGCAGTTTTATTTCGGGAAGGTGGTAGTTAGAAGGAGGGTGGAGGATGCGTTGCGGATGAACATCACTTAATCCTATTACAACAATTACAAGATTAGGGAGAATGGCAATTGTGACGCTCGCACTTAGCGTTACCATTATCCGAAATAGTATTTTTTTTTTTTCCTTTTCTTTCTTTCTTTCTTTATCTTAAAATAAAATCCAATCTCTGGGCATTTGAACGCAGCTTTTAATGCCGCTCGCTCGGTCCAACTGGCGGCATTTATTTATTTCTCCCCCACTCGAAAAGCCAGCGTCGCCGTTTGATTTAATAAGCTGAAAATGAAATGTAAAATCAGGGGGAATTGGGAAGGAGGGAGGGAGAGATAATCCGCGGAGCATGTGATCAGTTGTTTACCGAGTACATGGTAAAGATTTTGTCGCGCGAGGTTGTTAGTGACGACACGTATGAGTAATCGTCGCGCTATAAAATATTATCTTAGGTCTCGAGCACCGTGTAACACGTAGCAAGTTTTGGCCGTGTTAAGCAACCGCATTACATACACATTGCTTAGCTTCGTACCCCTCCGAAAATGTGTATTTATCTCAGTCACGTGGTTAACTTCCGTCGAGATTAAATTATTAAGCTTGACGTTTTTAGCCTACATATTTTTAAAATGAGCTTAATATCGATTGCATAATATTATCTACAGCGTGTAGCTGCGTCATTTTCTGTTTATTCAATTTTGGTTTTTCTTTCATTATTTTATTGGACGCCCATATTCGCTGTAATAAAATCTATCAATGGAATAATTAATTATTAGGCGGTATTTGTAGATTTTTCTACATAACGTTAAATTTTGGTGTAGATGATTATTATAGTACGGTAGTTGTGAACGTAAATGAGAATTTAAACAATTTGTGCGTCTTTTGAAAGGCAATTTTACGAGCGATATAGTTTTCAAGGGCTTATTTCCCGTTTACGTTTTCTCAACTTGAAAATTTTTGGAAGCCTCAACACATAATTTATTTTTTGGTCGACGAAAGAAAGAAAGGTTATAAATAAAAAATTTCGCTATTTATATTTTACGACTTATTATTACGCGCGAAAGAATTTTTTAAAGCGTGTGTGTGTTTGGGGCATATTCGGTGATTTGAGGTGTAATTGAACCTCCCCCATTTTTTTTTTTTGTTCGTTTTTCGAGTTTTATGTACATAAGCGACGTGAAAGCAAACCTTCCCCGTGAAAAATCGAAGATGTAAACACGGTTCGCCGTTGTAATGGCGTTGTACTGGGAAGTAGTGGGCGTTTGGAAGAAGAGGTCAGGCGTGAACTTGCATCATCGCCAAAGATCAATTTTCACACACAAGTGTATATAATATGATGAACTGAACTCGGCGCGCTTACGTCATATTGAACCTCGGCGAAAGAAAAAAATAAGGTCGCGCGCTCTGATCAACCGTAAACGACAACCTTTGGCACACGCAAATGCTCCGTGTATTGGATGGAGTGAGAACAGGTCTCTGGCACGGTCAGTTGAAATAGACGTGGTCAGTGGTGAGGGCAGGGGGGGGGGGGAGGTCACTATCCCCCTAGGCGAGAGCAAGTTCACCTAGGGAAATCGAAGAAACACACGAAGGAAGATGAGTCACGCGCGGCTGATGAGGAGTCCTTCCTTCCCTCCATTTTCACGCCAAAATCTCCACTCTTCCATCAAAACCACGCCACCAGACCACATGACAATACACCGTGTACAATGTTTGTGATGACAAGTATGCACCACCTAGTGTGTGTGTGGATGTGTGTGGTACACAGTCTTTTGTATCCGCTTTTTCGCACTCGTTCTCCGCATTTATTTAGAGTGTGGGTGGTAAGGAAAAACGAAGGCAGGGATCTCCAATGACAAACCTAAATCATCTTTAAGCTTCTCTTTTGTCGATGCTGGAATGCGAATGTGGGATTTATTGGATTTTTTGGCTGTCGTTTTTATCTGATGACTGTTTAAAAAAAAAAAAATGTAGAAGAAAAAGAAGAAAAAAACTCTTGAGACTAGTTCGCAAAACCCCAATTTTCTCATCTCACGAAATTGAAAAGTTCGAATTGTTTTTAAAATTATTATAGAAATTGGAGGGGTACCGGTAGGTCAATTGTCAAACTGCGGGAACTGAAATGACGTTATCGTAATACGCAGACGTCGGCTATACTAAAAAAATGAGGTAGGCCTACCGGTTTGTTATATTTTAAAAAAAAAATAATAAATTCAGTTGATTGAGTCTAGGTTGGAATTAATCGAATGTCATCAGATTAACTTTTCGAGCTTGGGTATACCGTAAATAAATGAGTTAACACCAGATTTCATGTTGGATGATTCCGACATTTTGGAGACAGTATAAATAAATAAAATGTTAACCCGATTTAATTGCTCGGATTAATACTGGTTTTTTTTCTATTTCTGTTTTGATGTTTGTTCCTGCAATTGCGGAGAGTTTAGTCCGGGTGTAATTAGTTTTGTTTGACGGGTTTTTCGGAAAGTAGCGATCATTAGAGTTTGGTTGGTGGGGGTAATAATACTCGAATTTGGCAATCTGTTGCTTAAACGCCCGCGAGTCTTCTTTAATAATAAGGCAGGAAGCGCGCGCGGCATCTAACGGTTGAGCTCGCTCGCTCTATATATTTATTCGCCGGATTCGATGGAAATGGCCGAGCGAGCGAGTGAATCGCTGAAGCGGACTTGATTTGTAAACATGAGCGTTTCCTAAATTACTAACCGTCCACCACTACGGTACCAAATTTTTTTTTTTTAATCTGTATTTTTTTTTTTTTTTGGTGGATTGGGAAAGGGGAAGAATAAAAAAAAAAAGCTGCGGCTAAGTCGTTCGTTCTCATTAACGGTTGAGATTTTGATTGCAGTTCTTTAGAAAAGTCTCTTTGGCCAATTTAACGAGGCTCTAGCCAAGTTAATAAGTGGCGGAGATGAAGAAGAAAAAAACAGATTCTCTTCTCGTTAATTAGATTTACGAGGCTTGTTTTTGCCGCGTCAACTCCGAGATGCCGCGACATCTACTTAAGGGTGTTTTCTTTGGCAAAAATAGCGATTAAGAAATTAGGCAAAATTCCAAACGGCGTTAGAGCTCTTAAGAAATGGTCAATAAGATTGGGGAGCTCGAACTAGTGTTAACATGGCTTTATAAACAACTAAACGTACGATCAACTCTTATGTCGTTTTTTGTTTTTTTTATTTAAAAAAATGAAAGATAGAAAAAAAAAAAAGGTGTTTGCAACTCATTTTAATTCCGTTTTACTCGTTTTCCTCGTTAATTTTAATGTGTTTTGAAAACACCTTGTAAAGATTAAATGAAATCAGTTTTTTTTTTTTTCGTTCTTTCAAGTCGTTGTTTATGTTTATGATCTTCTGTCGTTTAAGTTGTTGTTGGTACGCGATTTTTACGCATTTGACTTTTCCACCTGAATTGATGGCGATAACCGGTTTCCCCCTCGAATCTAAGGGAATTTTTTTTTTTAAATTTTTTTAATGCGAAAAGTCTGGGAAGAGTAATCGGCTGTTTTAAGTGGGTTGGTGTGATGATGGTAGGTGAGGGGGGAGAAAAAAAAAATCAGTTGGCAAATGCTTATTTATATGCACTTTTAGATGGCTTTTTAATTCAACGACATTGAAAAAAAAAAAAATAGAAATTTTTTAAAAAAAAATAAATACCGGTAAATAAAATTTGGCAATTATTTTTGGAAAACATTTTTTTTTCTCTCGGTTGCAATGATAACGGAAACATGTGCTAACAGAATTTTTGCCAAACTTAAAATTTTAATTAAAAATCTTTTTTTTATTTATTTATTTATTTGCGGTTTTTGCTTTAAAAAATGCTGCTGGTTAGGTTTTTTAAAATCGTTTCGACCGAATGTTAATTATTTTAAGCGGGTAATAAAATGTTTGGTTTACATAATTTTTCAAGCGTGTTATTATCGATTTAAACAAGATTGATTTAGGTTAAGTAACTATTTTTGTAAAAGCCTCTCTCTCTCTCGTATGCGGCGTAATTAGGAAAAAATACATAAATATTTTATTTACATTTTATGAGTTCTTTTTATTGACCAAAACTTCTGTTTTCTCGATTAACAATAATTTACATTTTTCAAAATCGCATTTAAATGTTTGCTTTTTTTTTTTTTTTTTGTTCAAAAGCTTTGCTTTGATTTTGAATTTGGTTGCTCGGTGAATTTTTCGCGCAAATTCAAGTGCGGTTAACCGCGTATCGATTTTTACTACCAGGTATAGGCTACCTATTATTTTTTTTTTTGAACTCCTATATAACTTACCTAGGTATTTTTTTTTTAGCCTACCGGTACGTGTACTCGCGGCTGAACGCATTTGAAATTCGATTATCATCCTCGACCAAAATTTATTTTTTGAAGGTGGGTTTAGCCTGTGGATCATTTTGACACCTGATTTAAAAAGTTCGATAAGATATGGCTGCTCCGTTTTTTTTTTCTCTCTCCTCTCTCTTCTCCTACAATCTACTCGTACACAACGCTTATTATTTTTCTTACCGTTAGCGAAAATGGCTCTCTATACGATTTCGAAATCAATTTATCACGAACAGTTCCCTCTCTAACCTTGCGAGCAGGTAAAAAAAATAATAATAAGAATGAGCTGGAAACAATTTTAACAAGTTCAGCTTTTTTTTAACAAGCCAGTGTTATGTTCATTATCATCTCTCTCGTTTATTAGCTTTTTTTTTAAGAAGGAACTTTTGACAGATTTGTTTAAATAAAAATTCTCTTGCTAAATACGGCAGTGGTTTTCTCGCAGAAAAATTTTAACAGTAGTTTTAAGGAGATGTTTTGCTACAGTTCATATTGGAACAGCGCTATATAATGGGGCAATTTAGGTGAAATGATGTAGCGAAACGCGTGGAAAAATAACTCTTCCCAAAAAATAGGCAATTTTTCATAAAATCAACAACACAGAGTCTGTGGCTAAGCTTTTTTCTCTGGCTTAACCGGAACTTGTCTTAATAGTTAAATGCTTAACCGGAATATCTTTTATTACCGTGTAATTTCGAGTAGTTCAGGTACTTTGAGAAAAGTTCGTTGTACTGAACTTTTTTTTTTTTATACAAATTTAACTAGTGTATATTTTTAAAAAGAATTTGTACCGGTAATTATAGAGCATGGAAATAATGGTTTTTAATTAGAATGAGTTTTTTTTTTCTTTAAAAAAAAATTTAAATAAGTTCTGGATAGATGTCAAAGTATTTATCGGTTCCTCGAGTAAGTGGAACACGGGTAGTCAACAGCTGTCAACGAGAAACTGCCGCTTGTCAACTTCTTTTTTTAAAAGTCTGGGGAGAAAAAAAACATTTTAGCCGTTGTTTCCTTTTAAAGCGCTGAACCTGATTTGATTTTGGAACTGAAGAGAGAAACGAGAAGCCTTAAAAATTAAAAACCAATTAAAACGAGGAAAAGGAGGAAAAATAGTCGTAAATCACGTCGTAAATAGATGCGTTTTAAAAGATTTTTTTTTTTTTTTTAAATTTATTTTTCCGGTTAATGAGGGTAATTTATTTCGTGTTGATACGACCGAAAATACGAAACGAGAATGTTTGTATTTTTTTTTTTTTACTCGTTCGAAGTTTTGGTTATTGCAAAATATTTTTTTGATGCGGATTAAGTGTGTATGCATATAACAAGCTCGTGCTTAGATTTCCGAAGTGGAACGAGTTAAAATATGAGGGGGGGGGGGGGGGGGTGGACCCCACACCACACCTCATCTAAATTGAAATTAGTGGCGTGTTGTTCGTCGTCGTGTGCGCCACTTTTAATGGCGGAACTGTGAGCGATCGTTATTCGGTTGAGAAATTGTTTGAAAGTTAGTGGGTTGTGAAAGTTAGCGATCGTGAAATTCGCTTATTATAATAAATTTGAAGGAGAGAGCGAGAGAGAGAAACACATGTAAACAGCGCGGGAAGTGGCGCATTTCATTAGCATCAGCAGAGGCAAATGCCGTTGTAAGAAACACACGGGCGAGCGACACTTTCTCCGCTCGCACCAAAAATGTGTGTAACAGTAAAGATATCCGACTGCGTTTTGTTGTTTAGAAAATAATAAAAAAAAAAAAGTTCGGGGAGGAAAGATTGAGAAAAATGGGTGACTTTTGATTCTGAAATGCAAAATAAAGGAATGAAGGGGGAGAAAAAAAAAAACAAGAGTTAAAAGAAATAAGTAGAATTTGGAACGTAAATCATGTTAATGAGCAGTAAAAGCGAATGACTTAAATCGGAGTTAAATTCCTCAGAGAAATTGTTCTCCGATAGGAAAAAATGCTAAGAAATAGTTTGTATTTTTTTTTTTTTTTTTTGGGAGAATGAAAAGTGGCGTTTGAGTCGCGAGCTCTTTGGGGACCTCGCCCCTCTTCTTTAAATTTAAAGGGTGGGGGGGACAAGAAAAGTTTATGGTGACAAGTGACAGGGGGTCGTTCATTGTCAAATATCTCGTCTGCTACATTTCATTTTTTTTTCTTTCTTTCTTCTGGAGACTTAATATCTCTCACTGTTTTGATATTCCTTCTGGGGATGAGAATTTTATTAATACTAACGATCATTTTGTCATTAATTTGTCGGAACTGGGAAGGAGAGTAGCCGCGGTTCGGGAAACATGAATCTCGTCTACTTGTTAGTTTGTTTGTTTGTTGTGCTTTGGTTATCGTGTCAACGAGTGCGCCACCTGTTCTCTTCTCGGATTTTTACACGCGATGGGCGTCGAGAAAAAAAAAATGCGAACGAATTTAAATTGGTTAATTACACAGATCATATACATAAGAGAGAAATTTATCTCGGAGCAAATTGCTTTGTCACGTGGGCGGGAACCAATCGCCCCGACTGCCTACCAATAGCGGTATATTATTATTATTATTATTATTATTGTAGCGACTAGGTAAATAAATCAAAATAAGAACAGTTTTAATAAAATGTTGCGTTATAAAATTCTATTCCGAGTTACGAAACATGTTTATGGAAGTTTCGGGTGAAAATACACAATGCGCAAAAACAAGGTGCGCAAAGCGTTAAATGATAAAATTGTAGGTTACTGTTAGGGAAAAATATGTTCGGTACAACGAAGAAAAAAAAATTTATTATGTGCGAGTGGAAATAATTTTTTTTATTATTTTTAAAAAAGTAAATTAATTTTAGTTCATGCAACGTACCGTGTTAAAAGATAAAATTGTAGTTATTATTGTTGGGAAAATACAGTACAATGTAATATGTTTTTGGTAAAACGTACGAATAAAAAAAATTTTTCATTATTTTCAAGGAGAAATAATTTTTATTTTTATTATTATTTAAAAATAAATTGTTTTTTTTTCTTCACTTTTAGTTGTTTGCTGTATTGATTATTTTTTTTATTTAGAAAATGTGTTAAATTTAAATGCATGAAAATCGATTGCTAAGTCAAAGTTTTTAGCTCTTTAGAAATACAGTGTATTATTATTGATTCATTCTGAAATTTAATGAAGATTTTTTTTTTTTAAAAAAATAATAATAATAAAATTTCGCTTGAAATTTTTTTGATATAATTAATAGATTTTTTTTTTTTGGTATATTTAAATAATTTTTTGAGAAATTTTTAGTTAAATTTTTTTTTTTTTTATTTGTCCAACTCGTTTTTTTATGGTTAGTATTACCTTTTTTTTTTTTTAATAAAAAGTCCAAAAAAAATTTTTTACGAATTTTGACAAGATCATTAATTTCAATTTAAAGCGGGCATTTAAAATTTGGAAATCAGGAAGCGTAAAATATTTTTGAAAAACTCGAAAAACATTTTTTTTTTATTAATATATATTATACCGTAAAAAAAGAGTAATGTATTAGGTAAAAATTGTCAGAATGCTTTAGAGATATTTTTTTTTTTTGGAAGGGAGTGAAAGGGGTAGTAGCTACTTATTTAAGGAGTATAGATGAAGGGTGAGAGTCATGTCTAAGATATTTTTTTTTGATATCCGCCTCTATCATTCTTCTTACTAAATCGTTTTCTTCAAAAAAACACGTTGAATATATCTCCCGTCGTATGACACGTGTATTGAGCACTGGCAATTTATCATTGAGCCGAAGAAGAAGAAGGAAAAATAAAAAAAAAAGAGCGCCAAAGAAGAATAAAAATAAAAGAAAAAAAAAATCGCGAAGAAGACGAGAAAAGAAAATAATAAAAGAAGAAAAAAAGAGTGAAAAAGGAAGAATGCATGTTTTTCTACATGAGTTGATTCGAATAGATTTTATGGCGCATTTATGTAGTCGGTTGGAAGTTGCGAGCATTGTGCGGTTGTGTATGTAAAGCAGGCGGTGTGGGTGACGTAGAGTAGGGGCTAGGGCCGATCCGATAAGACACTGGGATCGATGTTTTTCTATGGGATTGGAATATTCTACAGCGGCAGGGAGAAAAAATAACATAGGGTTTTAGTTGAATTTTGCACATTGTTTTCGATGAAGATTAAGGAAAGAGCGTGTTAGATATATACCCCTCGAGGTTCTCGGAGCGAAGAAACTTTGTTGTCAACGCCGCTGCGGGGCTAAGTACACACTCCCACACTCGGTACGAAATTGGCGCGCAAATGGGAAGTGCGAGTAAGATAAAAAAAAATTTTCTGTTATTTTATTTTGAATCGAACGAAGTAAAAAGATAACAAGATCAGGTTTGGAATAATATTTTGGCGTTTATTTCGTCAAAATGTTTATATTTTTTGTGTGTGTGTGTTTTTTTTCTCTTCGGCATCTTCTTATTGGGTTCTGGTGGCGTAATTCCCGCGTTCTGACCCGTTCGGAAAAAGAGCGTCGAAATCTTAGCCCCGCAGCTAGAGCTTACTTTTTCTCTCGACGAATAATAATCGACGCCAGAGTCAAGTGCCGATTGATTTTAACTGTATCTCGGGATTTGAAATTGTCGAAACCTTAAACCTCATCCTCTTCCTCCTTCTTCGCAAAAATTACTTTTGAATATGATTATTATTTTTTTAAAGAATTTATTATTTTTTTTTCGAAGAAAGTTATGAATACGTGACAGTAATATTTTCGTGCGTTCTTCGGTTGTCTACTTTTTTGAAGCCAATTTGTCACTGTCGGAGTTAATTAAAACCAGTCATTTTGTGTACGTATATACGGCGCACGTATATTTTTTTCCTTCTTTCTCTCGGTTTTTGTTATTTTGACAATTTTTCTGTCGTGCCGAATAAAAAATTGGGATTGTCAACATCAAACGTTTTTGCTAGAGGTTCCGGTAACTGAAAGCTGGTTTTTTTTTTTTATTTTTTTTACGAAAAAAAAAAATAATAACATCGATTAGATTTGGTCAGTTGCACGATCAATTTGTAAACATTAATTGGCAAAATTAAATGTAATGAAATTTTTTTTTTTTTGATCTATCGTACATGCGCAGTATATTAATCAGTACCAATTTTTTTTTTTTTTATTTATTTATTTATTAATATATTTAAAACATTTAAAAAATTTTATTTAATGAAAAGTCAATTATATTTTCTTGTAAAGTTAAGTTTTAATTTGTTGTTTTTTTCTAAGCTTTATCTACTGATAAATCTAAATCAAGATGCTGTGAGAAAGACTTTTTTTTTCTTTTATTTTCTTTCTTCGATTCCAATTGGATATGGGTCACAGAAATGTCGAACGCGCACTAGTTCACATTGTTCGGCGTTTGAATTATTTTTATTGTTGAACGGTAGCGAAATGGCTCGGAGACGTGAACTCGTTAAGAATGACGCCGTGTCATTTTCAACCGTTTCTATCTATTCAACTTCGGTCTTCTAATGGAGTCAACATGATACGCAGTGTTTAGACCTACCAAACATGTTTTTTTTTTCTTTTTTTCTTCATTGTTCCAAACGGCCATATTGGTGGTGAGAGCAAAAGAATGCGAAAAAAAAAAAAGATGTGTCAAAAGTGTAAATTGATCAATGATTAGTTGTCGTTTTATTAAATTTTTGTGACTATCCAGAGGGGGTCTCGTACTTGGAAATTGACACCTCACCACACTGCGCATGCATCTACACTGTACAGTATAATATTGAGCTTTGCTTCGACATATTTTGCTCGCTCTCATCGAAACCAATTGTCCATTTTATTGTTATTTATTTTTTAAAAAAAAACCGTCGGTCATCGTTTTTTTTTTCGTTTTTATTTTTTACGCAATTTGAAATTGACGCTTTTTTTTTTCTTTCGCATTGTATTTTTTCTCTCTCTCTTTCGGATAACACCGGAACCGCTTATATTTATTTTCCCATTGAAAAAAAAAAAAGAAAATATCAATGGATTTTATTAATATTCAATGCAACCAGCTGCGTGTTTTCATTTTGCTTCACGCTATTGTTTGTTTATACCCGAGATCTTTTTTTTTCTACTCCCGCACTATTTTCTCTCATCTCCCGATAAATAGTATATAATTTTTTTTTCTTTCTCTTTCTACATATTTTCACGTTCTTCAGCTTTTCTATACATATGTGTGTGTGTAAACTGATTGCAACTGCGATTGTTAGTCGGCTTATTTCAAACTTTCTAATCTTTGATATTTTTTTTTGTTGCCCAACAACACTGCCTTTCCTCTTTTTTTTTGGGTTTCCACGTGTATATTATACGTACTTAAAGCAAGGGATAAAGTCCCTCGCACGTTTTCCGTTGCATATATTTCCGAAACGTATTCTAATGCGGCGAGCGAGATGATGATCAAACTCCCATTGTCCTTTATGCGCAGGTTATCATATTTTGATCGTGTCATATTTTACTCCCCTCTATCTATCTATCCTGTGCCCTCTCACGCTCTTATGTCATATCGTTACCCACCCACTACAACCACCAACATCTTTTTCCCTCGCTCGTATTATATAGATATACCACACCTGGCCCTCAAGAAAACAACAACAACAATCGAGTCGGCAAGATTTCGATTAAGAAAAAAAAAAAAAAATGGTTTGTTGAGGAAAGACACAAGGTGATGTGAATATGAAGAGGAGGAGGGGGGGGGGGGTGATGAATGCGTTGTGGGTGTGGATGAGGAGTAGCGTAACAGGGAAATAAAAATGAATGAGATAAGAGCATGGTGGTGGTTGGTTGTTTCGGTTTGGGTGGTCCGGTTGGGCTCGCGCTTTTCAACGGAGACCACGAGATGAGATATGATGATGATGATGACCGGCTGAGAGGGAGATGAGGTCATTATGCCTGTTACACACCATTTTAGCACTACTCTGATAACTTATTCTTTTTTTTTTTTTCTTTCGTAAATATGTGTAAATGGGATTGTTATTTGCGCGATCAGTAACACCTATGAGCGAGAAGAGTGCATTAAAAAAAATTTTTTCTGCTTCTTAATTTACTTTTATACATACTGTACTCGTTTAGAACGCTTTTTTTTCATTGATTCAACCTGGTTTTTTTAATGGATTTTTTTTTTTTTAATTTAACTGAAGAAAAGTATAGTTTTTTGTTTGAGTTGTATTTTTCAACTCTTTTTTAGTACTAGGCACCTCCGATTAATTGTTTTCATTTTGAGAGATGGAGGGGTTTTGAGTTCCAATCGATGCTTCTTGGGTTTAGTTGTTTGTTTTTTTTTTTCCAGCGTGTTGAGGATATTATTTAACTTTGGAATATTTGCTGTCACGCAGAAATGGCTTTCGTAATTAGAATTGGGTGTGGTTGATGAGAGTGGGGTGAGTGTGAAGAGCTTAGAAATTAATGAGACTCTCCCATTTGAAGAAATGTATCGAAGTCAAAAAAAAATATATATATTATATATATTTATATATTATACACATTATTATACAGGTCTAACGAGTAAAAGTCGTGTATTAGGGGTATAACAGTCGAGACAACGAGAGGAGGCCATTATTCTTTTCAGTTTAAACGAACACGGTGTAACCTGTCACGTTAATAAATTGAAAATCATTTTCTATGAAAATTGGTAGACGTTTATTTTTTATTTATTTATTTATTTATTTTTTATTCTAATAATTTATTTTTGTTTGTGTTGGCGTCGTTTACGCGATTGGTTTAAGGAAGTAGTAGCAGTATCAGCGACAGTGTTGTCAATGTGAAACGCAGTAATTTCGTAAACATCAGTTGACTCGGTAATTCGTGGATGGTAGAGAGATACACCTTTAAAAGAAAGCTTAAATTAATTCCGTGTTGATATTGGCGCTGTCGTTTTACTAACTCTGAACGCATAAAAATACTTCATTAATCTAGTCTGTTGGTTGGTGTTTTTTTTTTTTTTTTAAGTTTGTTATTATTAGTATTCGCTTCTTCTGTCTGTACGACTGAGTGTGCGTGACTTTGGCACGTACAAAAAAAAAAAATCATAATATAAATAAATAAAATCTATTATAAAGAAAGAGACTGACGTGCGCTTAAACGCGAGATAGACATGTTTTATTTAAAATGTTGTCTTCTTCATCATCAGCAGGATTGAACGAATGGTAAAAATACGTGATGGTGGGAGATAAGAAAAAACATTTTCTATCAATATTTTAATTCCGTTTTTATTTTTAATATTGAGTGATTTTTGTAGCAGCAGCTCCCATCGTGTACTATGAAAATTTGATAAGTTCTTTTTTGCTTTTAAATTTGAGGATGTAAAAACGGGAGGGAGCAGGCGATGTTTTATTAAACGCCTTCTACGTGATTTTTGGTTTGGAATTTTATATGGAAATTTAATTTCCGTTTTACTTTTTTCTCTTTTTCGATTGTGTATTCGTATGTGTGTGTGTGTGTATTCTATAAAGAGATTTTTTTTTTAAAGTTATTTTTGCGCGTGCGCTCTCCTTCCCTTTCCCTCCCCCGCATAAATGACACGGCGCACACGCGTTTTCTTCCTTCCGATGTAAATTTAGTTTATTGCCGCCATTTATTTTTTTAATATGGTAACACATTTCACGTTTAACCCGACCCAACCCCTTTACAAACACCGTCTGTGTGTGCACCTACACAGACGAGTGTATATTCCACACGGCGTTTACCGCAATTTCTGATGTTCATATCGAATAGAAAGTGCTCATTGATTTTTATACTCTGCGCGTACTGTAATCGCTCACACACGTTAAGTGCCTTTTTTTTTTTCTTTCCTTCCCCGTGATTTTTGCTTGTTTCTTCATCTCTTGTGTGTCTACTGAGACTGCGTGATACGGCTGTGTTTGGGAAGCAAAAGCGATTGATCGAGTGAGAGACAAAAGTCGTTAAGAGACCCATGAGAGAGAGAGATTGATGTACGGATTCAAATTTCAACTAGGCGCTGTAAAAATACAATTATTATTTCAAGAGTATAGAAACGCTTCGTATTTAATTTAACCTTTATTTCTCGATAATTTATATGCAGTCGACGTTTAATTATTATTTGAGTACAGTTTTAATTAATTTTATCTTTTTATTTATTTTTAATTTTGTGTGTTTTATTCCGGAATATTCGAGGAGGGTTTTAATCGCGTTTGGAAAGAGTTTTTAATGTTTATTTTTATTATTTTTGGGTCGACGTTTTCACATACGCCAGATGTCGTTCTCCGATTTGAAATTTGACATTTAACGGTACATTTTGGAAATATACTGTTTTTTTCTTTTTTTTTTAATAAATAAACATTGTGCGCAGTGTTTACTTTTTATTTAAATAATTAAATACTGTACAGATAATGTATTTAAAATACAGCAAAACTTTTATTTTGTACTGCTCACATGTATAATAGATTTGCGCCTTGGTTTTCATTCAGATCTGCGCAAATTTATTTCTATCCTCGGTAATAACTCGGCTAGAAAAGACCAAACATCTTGTAAATAAGGGGCAGTGTTCTGATTATGTCGTTATAACCGAGGTTTAAGTATTTTCTTGTCGCAACAACGTCTATTAAAATTCGCGCAAATGGAATGCTCGCATCTGCCATGTTGTGAATCCACAACATGTGAAATTTTGCCAGTTTATCAGTTTGAGAATATTTTATTCTAATTTATAGTAAAAAGGTTACATACACTGGCACGCGTGAATAAACTCGATTGCACGTGGTGGGTGCTGTGGGGATTTATTGAAATTCAATTGACAGCGTTCAATAAAAATCGAAGAATAATATTATTGTTCTTCTCCGAATAAGCTCTTAGAGTATATCTAATATAGGAGATATATATATATTTTTTTTGTTTCATCATTATTATTGTAATCACGATCATCTGGCTGATTCCCATCCGGCTGCTACCGCCGCTTTTCCATAATCGCGTTACGATTTCCGCGATTCGCTTTCACATCTCTACGAGTTCCCACGAGGAGCATTCGCCACTCCTAATATCATTTTAATGTGCGTCCCGAATTTTATACACTCGGAACTGCAGCGCGCGCGGTTCTAGGCTTTTGCCATTTGCTATGGTTCCGATGGGATATATCGATACATCGAGTTGGAGTGAGAGAAAATGAAGACTCCACCGGATGTTGATTGGCGTTGTGCGCGTGGGTGTTGTACCCTTCGAAAGATAATTTTAGACTTGTAAATGCAACTTCTTAGTTTTCCAAGTTTTATCGTTAAAAAATAAAGCTTGTTTTTTCTTTACTTTTCTCTCTCTCGGTTTTCGAGATGATGGTTGGAGATTGCGGAGTTGCGTCTGGTAGGTCTCTGCGAAAACAGTGGGGAGAAGAAACACTAAAAGCCAGTTTGTAACCGTGAAAGCCTCCTAAAAGTGGGCATTTACAAAGAAAAAATATATATATATATATATGAATCGTCTTATCATTTTTATTTTTTTTTTGGTTGTTGTTGAATTTTGCTTCGTTGTTTGTTGTTTGTAGCAAGTCATTAAAATATCTTGACTGGTGGATAGGAGTCGAATTAAATATAGATAAAAAGACCACTTCGAGGGTTGTCATGTTCCCAAAAACACTTGGCCTTTTTGTTTGCTTCTCTTCCCATATTTTTTTTTTTATTATTATTATTATTTTTTTGTTTGAATTTATTCGTTTTTAAATTTGGTGATGGGTGGAAACTGATAAAAATTATCAGCTAGTATTTCACGGCCGTACTCTTTTTTTTCTTTTTTTCGAGGACGCTGACCTCCACATACTTTTTTCTTCTCTTTTTTGGGGGTTTTTATTGGTGACAAGATGAGGTGGGGGAGATATACGATTAACCGGTTCTGCTTAATGTCACATTATCCGTTAAGTCGTTTTTATGTAATAGTAGAACTATTTAACAGCCTCGGTTCATAAAATTAGTTTGAAAATCATAAAAAAAAAAAGCGTTAGATTTCTGCGAATTAGAAAAACCTCGATTCATCGTTGTATATTTTGACATTGTAAATTTTTTAATTTCTGGGCCGTTTTCATTTTAACGAATTTTTATTAATTTTAAAAATTTACTCAAGTTAGTCAAAATTTATATGCGAGATAAAACAATTTTCATTTAAAATTCTAAATCGAGATTCTACCAAAAAAAAAAAAAAAATTAATGGAAAACGTATTTTTAATGAAGCTCCATTAAACTTCCTACGCAAATAGTTTTTTTTATATCTATCATTTTTTTTTATATAAACGTAATGGTGTAAAGTGGCTTTAATATGTCGCTAAAAAAAAAAAAAAAATCCGCTCTAAATGAGAATTGGCTGATGTGGAAATGGGTCATAAGCGTTGATGTCGTGCCAAGTTCAATTATATTACAACTTTTTTGGTTACGTCTTTTATTATGTTTTGATAACAACGCATTAAAAATGGTTAACGTCAGCTTTAATGTGTTTGGATAGCTAGGCTACGTTTATTGCGGGGAGCTTTTATTTTCTTCTCGAGAATATTATGTGGAGACATGAATATGCAATTGTAAGCACACAGCATCAAAGACAAAAGAAAAATATATGATCGGGTCGTATTTGGCGGCGTAAGCCGGTAGTAATTTATTCCGAACTTGAATTAACCTTCGGTCGTTTTTTCTTTCTCTATACCTGACGTTGACGAGAGAGTTATGAAAAAAGATCGGCGGAGTTTATTACGGGTGGGTGCGAGCAAGCTTAATAATAAACGAATGTTAAAAGCAAATGTTTGCTCAGAACGACAGAATTCTATTACGGGGTACAGTATACCGTATAGGTAGAGAAGAAATGATCCGCAAACATACCTTGGCATCATCATCTTTTATTTTTCGGCGTTAACGTTAATTGATTTGGAAATTTTCGTGTCCCATTTTTTTTTTATTTTTATTCCTCCGCCATTAACTTTTTTTTTCTAAAAGAAAAAAAAAATTGCTTTTTAAACTCAAATATTATTACTGTAGATGGTTTTTAGATCTATATTTTTTTTCTCGTTTCTTTTTAAACCTACAAAAAAAAAAAAAGAGGAAAAAAATAATGTTTTCGTTTGGGTTTGTGTGTGTGAAATTTTATACTCGACCTCGAAAATGTCATTTTTATCATAAACAAGTTTGAACGTTATCAAAGTGGCAATATTGCTATTATTGGCTGCCTGATAATATGTTATCGGGGGTTATGTATTACAATAGCTAAGTAATACCACTACACGTTGATCCCCCCTCTCACTCTCCCATCTCACCCTCCTTCGTTCTTTTTCTTCTTCCTTCCCCTACGGCCCCCTCCTACTCCAAACAACAACATAGCCGAGGGTAAAATCTAAAATACAGCGGCAGCAGCGTAAAGATTTGGACTCCTCGCAAGGTCGTCGAAACTGATTCCTTGTAATTCCAAGTCAGTCGTCTTAGACTTAGCTCTAGAGGCGAGAAATTCGCGCGGTGGGCTTTACTGTTTTATTCCGTGATTTTCTCTCCGGAATTAGTTGGGTTCTCCATCTCTCTTTACCTTTGAAAATGGCATGCGCGTGAGTCACGCTTTTTGCTGGAAGCTGGGGAAAAAGAGAAAGGGGAGTGCTCGTGTGTGTGTGCGGGGGGGGGGGGATGAAGTAGGGGCAGCGAGATTGGAGTGGGGGGAGAGATGGACCGATAGATAGATGAGAGATTTAGAGAAATAGAGATCAGGTTTTAACACCAGCTGCCCTCGCATCAATTTCCTTTCTTTCTCCGCTCTTCCTGCTCGCATTCTATCTCCGTGTGTACTTTTAATTTGCGAATTGCTTCGACCCGACATTTAGTGTGTTTGCGCATGCGCGAGGGGAGGGAAATCCACGTGGATGTGGATGTTAGTTTTATGCGCTGAAGCGTCGTACGTATTAAGGAAGTACGCATTTTCCACTATTTTGCTCGTTAACACGTACGCAAACTTAGCGGTAACCACTAGGAAATTACCTGCATTTTGTTCGTAGATAAATACATCGATTAATTCCCTTAAGGATAATACAACGCGTCATTAATATCCATAAAAATTAGCAAAATTAAGTTGTATTATTAATAATTTATTGCGCTATTTGTGCAGTTTCACGGTTTTGTGAATGGCAGGTGCGATTTTTTTTCTTTTAGTTTATTGTGGCTTCAAATGCTCGGGTATCCACGGATATAGCGATGAATTGAAATGAAACATAACGACTTTAACAATGCTATTGTTAACTGCTGATTCGAAGCGTTTACGAGGCATATTTTCCTCCCCACTTGATCTTTATTTGAATGAAATTTACGCGGGTGTATCGGCTTTGCCAAGCTCGTATTTTGCCTGGAGAGAATTTATTTTTATTATTTACGATAAGATAGAAAGTAAAAAAAAAAAAATAATAATAATAACGTGTAGTAATTTGATGAGATTGAAAATGAAGCCGATCTCTTCGCGTTTTATGAAATGCGAAATTATGTATGCAGCAGCAGCAGCTTCCGTCGACAAAACGAAGACGAGGGCTCTGGCGCGCTCAGTAAGAAAATTTATCCACGTATTAACATCTTCTTCGTCTTCAGATTGAAGCGCCCTGATTCAATTTCGGCTCTTTATTTTTTTTTTCTATTCTCTCCTTTACATACGTGCTAGAAATTTTCAAAAAGCGTTTATATAAAATTCCGAATTTTGTTTGCGTTAGGTAGGAGCAGGTGCGGCGCTTCTCTAGTGAACGACGCGGGACCAATAATTGTGTATCGAGTGTGTGCCATCTACTACCTACCCCCCTTCCCTCATCCGCTTTTATGCATATACCCCTTTTGAGTCACAAAAGCCACGGGCGTTGCTGGACACTGCCGTGTTTACTCTCGCCTTGACGCCTCCAAAAACAAAAATATGCAAATCATCTATTAGGATAATGGGCCTACGGCTTTACTAATGGATCCGCCAGACAGCGAACCGATGCTACTGCGGGAGACGCGGCTGCAGGGGGTTGCGAAAGGGTTGTATGTAATGAATGAGAGGGGGTGGGGTAGTAGGGTTTATGGAAAGAAATTTAATCCAAAGAGAAGAGATATAAATGTTCGATACTGAAATTCGATCTTGTTGTTCTTTTTGTGATGGAACATACTGCGTTCATTTTATATGCAATAAAAAAGGAACTTCGCCCACATGTTACTCCAAATCAAACTCTTAATTTATGACTTTAAAAAAAAAAAAAAGATCGCTGATTTTTAATACCGTATTATAATTACTTAATTATTTTTAACACAGTTTTTAATAATTTATTTGTTTCTTCTTTTTTTATTTCTATAGATTTGGCGTTTGGAATCTGATGGAATATTTATAACGTCGTGACGTGTACTACCATCCATACGAGAGACATGCAGATTGAAATTAGCGCGATTGCTATGACAACCGTGCTGAACTTTTAACCCTGCCGACGAAGCTGTCTGCTCCCAAATAGGTGAAATGAAGATTTAAAACTGTCAATATGTTCCAGACGGTAACACGAGCGACGACGAATAAATAAAAGTCTTCTGTATTTTTAATTAATCGATCCAGGGTTTAAAACGTCACCGGGACTGTGCCAATCAGGTGACGTCGATTGGTTTTTACTTATATTTAGGGAGAAAATATAAGGTAACAGAATTTATATCAAAAATGGAAACAATTTGGAAATTGAGGACTAGGAGACGATTTTTCTATAAAAGTGCTTCTGTGACGTTAACATTTTTCACGGTCATATGGCTGTTCACATTTGCCCTGTTGGATCACACGACATTGGCTTTGGAGCTAGGTAAGCTTTCTAATTTCTAATATTCTTAATTAATTTTAATGCAAATTGGCAATTATGTGCGTTTTCAATGTTTATGTTTTATTTATTTACATTTGAGCAAAAATTCAGATTTAGACTTGGGGTTTTTTGTTTTTATCGCAATTGTCACAAATTTTTAATTTTATTGTGTCACTGAAATTGGCGAGTTTTCAGATGCTTTTAGAGCTCGAGTGGCATTTTATCGCCAAGTAAATTGCATTAAAATGTGACCATTTGATAATTCCCTCGTTCTAATGGATGTGCCATTGCAATTTGCTAGTGAAAACCAAAAAAAAAAAAAATAAAGTAACTATCAAGTGCGAAGTGATTTTACGTTCGAGTAGCCCCTCGTAATTTTCTCGAAACTCCAGTGAAGCGCCATTGAATGAATTTTGTGAAAAAGAAAAAAAAAACTAAAATGCGGATCTTTTTAAAACCCATCATCACCGCTTCGATTCCATCATCCACTTTGAGAGAGAAAACAAGAGTCGTTAATTGCGTCTTTATTTATCATGATCCACTTTTACCAAGCTCATTACGTGAAAGCGTTATTTATTTTTGCTTTTATTTCGTCTCTCGTTCCAATTTTCTATTTCGGTCCTCCGCCCGCGCATCAATTCGCTCCGCCGCCGTGTTTTTATTCGGCGGCAGCAGCGGCAGATTATGTCGCGCGGAGAGTATTCTCGAATCTCGGGGTAGGACACGAGAATAATATCAACTCTTTTGAGTAATCGAATTTTCAAATCGCGACTTTGAGAGAAAGTAATTGAATTGCGAGAAAGAGATTTTTGAGCGAAAGCGGCCGAGTCCAACTCCGCCCCGCGGCTTTTCGCCAACTATTGCATTTTTTTTTTTTGTATGCGAATCTATTTAAGACGTTATGGTTTATATCGAACCGTGCGAAAATATTGTATACAACAACAACAACGGAGAAAAAGTAATGGTGACGGGGCGTATGGGTGAAGGAGACGCACGATGAAGGATGAGCGATTTTTATGATGTCAGCGAGTGAAAGAAAAACACTCGAGGAAGTGGTCTTCCCTCTCGAGCCTACGGTAGCCCAACCGGAGCGCCCTTTCCTATTATTACACATATTGTGCGAGTGATAAATTGAAATTCCGATTTTGTGATTGAAAATCAGCGACTCTATTGTACGGACATTTCGGACTCTCTTCTACTTTCGATTTTTTTTTCTTCCTTAATTTTCTCACCCGTACACGCGTGCTATAATAATTTTTTTTTTGTTGGGCTCTTCATAATCTTATTACGTCACTCGCTACTCGTCATTATCCGGGGATGATTTTGATAAGGGGGCGTGTCTGAAAACGAGAAAAGACGAGAGAGAGGGATGAAATAGATATATTTTTGTTAGGGAAAAACATTCTCCGATATTTGATTTTATGGAGTTCCGGTTAGAGAGAGAGAGGGATGAAAAAGCGTGTAATCGAATTAATTAGAATATTTCTGGGACGCGGGGTAATGGAATGGTGTTTTGAAGGGGGGAGGGAGGGAAGGGGGGGTCAAGTGTACCTCAGTGTGGTCAGCTTTTGTTTTCGGACTTAATACCCCACCACCCTCGAGCGTGTGACCCCCAAGTTCCTTCTTTATTACGGAGGCGAGAAATGGTCAGCAGCCACGGGACACTCGGCTTCTCAAATCCAATCAGTAAATCATCTACGATCGGTCTCGAAGAGAGAGAGAGAGAGCGTGTAGACTACGGGGTCATCGGGGAAAGAGAGAGAGAATAATGAATGAATGTGTAGTAGAGTAAGAACGAAAATTGATTAAATATACGTGTATGAATACGCATGCGCGGTTGACGTTTCACCCCGGGGATATCAATCGAGATAGAGGATTTACCGCCGCGCTTGTGTATTTACGTTGCGGACAAGGCCAGAAAAATGACTGCTGCTGTGCTACTACTGGCTCTGACTTCTTTTGTTTATGTCAGGGTGGACGCGGATGTGACGTAATTATATTTATGAGAAAGTGGAACGCGCGATTTTTATTAGGAGTTTGCTTCGTCATTGTTTACATCTGTCCATCTGGTCAGCCGTTTCGTTTTTCTTCTCTATTATTATGTAGTTCGGGATTGATGGAAGAGACGACACTGTTTATTTGGAGCTTTAACGAGACAGGGATTGATGGGGGAATGATTTTTTTTTTTTTTTGGTGGGTCCGGGGTTTGGGTGGGTCGGTGGAAGCGAGCCCTTTTAGCTGAAAATGTTCTTTTCTACGCTTTGCCATAAAACATTTTCGAGGAATTAGAGATAAGCGCGCATAGAACACGTATCTAGTTTAACTTTTTGAGCTATATTTGTACACAATGCGCAGAATATAAGTATTATATTTCGTACAGTTTTTATGTGTAAGCTGTATATCGACCTGTCAAGAATAAATGCGAGAGAGCTTCTTAGGAAATATTTTTTCAAGACTTCTAAGTGTCTCTCTCGTTCTCAGTTTCAGAGTAAAAGCGAACGAGAGAAGATCTACTGCCAGTCGAAAAGACATTTCACTCGCGTTTTCTAGATATATTTTTTTTTTTTGCTTTCTTTCTCCGTTCTCAAACTCCCATTTACACATTATTTACGTCATCATTATTATCATGGGAGTTTTTTTTTTTTGGGGTGGGAAGCGGGGTTTTTATCTGCTATTTCAGCTATGAATTTACACTCCATCTACGACTTATGGTTCGGGTTCTAATTTGAAGTCGACTGATTTGAAGAGATGAAAAGTGCGTACGTTTTCAAGCTCCTCTTTTCTATATAGATTTTGTTGGCCTCGGTGGGAGATAGCAAATCGGAGTTTGGCTTTTGAACTCGGGGGAAGAAGACGAATGAATGGGAGAGGAGAAAAGAAAGAAATGGAGTGAGCTAAGACGTGTGCGTGCGCATGAGCTAGTGTTTTGTGTACTTAGTTTTAATGCGAAAAGATGGGATCAAATGTGAAGAAAAGATGAGATGAAGACGGGAGCAGCTCTAGCTTTTTCATTCGGAGGAAGAGTGAGAGAGAGAGAGATGTTTGTTGTAATCTAAGATGGAGCACGCTGCTTAACAGAATCTTAAAGACCGGATGTGAGAGACATGTTCCAAACGACATTCAAAACGCCCGAGTTTTTCTCTTCATTTATTTTTAATTTTTTATTAAAAAGGAAAAATGAAAGTTTTTTTTTTTTTTTGGTTCCTAAAAGAAAATATTTAATTATTTATTTATTTTTTTGCGAACTTTTCTTTTCAGTATGGTTATAGCGCGTTGTTTGGTTTTTTAATTGGAAATCCGCATTCGGAAAATTTTTAGCCCTAAGCTGGAGATTATTAATTAAGCTCGAGCTGAACTTCCGCCCGCCTTCAGACTTAATTCTAAGAACCTTATTGGTTTTTTTTTTTTTAAATTTTTTTGCTTATTTCGAAAATGGAAAGAAGATTTTTTGTATTAGGCAGCTGGGTTTTTGAAGAATTATGCTAATTAATTTGTTGTCTCGAGCAAAAGCTGGTTAAAGAAAAAGTTATTTCAACACGTAAACCGCCATTTATTTATTTTTACTGGAAAATGTTTTCTTATCCAATTTCTTTCCACGTTTTTTTTTTTTGTCTTTCTTTTCTTTTATCTTTTTTTCGGTTTTGAAAACTGGATGTTTATTTTATTTATTTAAAAAAGAAAAAGAGCATCCGGAAATTAAAATTTGCTTTATCTTTTTGACTAGCATTTTTCAATCGGTTCGATTTTTTTTTTTTTTTTAAAAAACCTCAATAACGATCGAAGCAACATTTTATTCACGCTCGTTTAACGACTTTTTATGCATTGTTTGGCATTTTTATTTTTGAAGTTGGCGTGACGCATAAAATAAACAACAGCATTTCTTCGGCGCGGATGTACTTTGGAATATTTTTTCTTCTTCTTCTCCTTCTAAGAGACCTAATTAAAGACCTTATTGTCCCGTATTATTATTTTTTCCAAACTTTTTTTTTTTGTTGTTGTTGTTGCCAGTATTAAACTAACATTTTAACCGAGTTTTTCTTCCCGGGTTCTTTTGTTATTCGTAGAGGGTGAGAAAGTTTTGCACGTGTCACTCCCATCGCACCAAATACCGTGCATAAACTGAATTGCCAATCGACTAAACAAAGACGTGAAAAGGACTTGAAAACGTTAAGCAAGAATATTTTCAAACCGCATTCGCAGTTAAAACTCGATTCAGCGTTTTATTAGAATTTGTTTACCAAAAAAAAAAAAAATCGTAAATAATAATTCGAGAATTAAATAGTAGGACAGTTTTGTTATTTACATTGAAAACTCGTATAGTGCAAAATATGGGACCTCAAAATCGGTAAAAAAAATAAAAGTTTTAAAAATGAAAATAAACTGAAATTGAGGATTATATTTTTTCATTGTCAACTGGGACTTCTATTTAAAAAAAATATATTTCGTTATACCGAATTAAGAATTTTATTTTACTGCTTCGTTTTTCTTGTTTTTTGAGTACAGTATTTTGACGGGTGCTAAAAATTCGTTTAAATTTTGTATGTGCTTTTTTTTTCCCTCTCAAAATTTTTCATTATTTCTTTGATCTTTTCCGCCTGAAAACGTACAATCGGGGTTTTTTTGCTTTATTTACCTCGGAAGAAACGGCGTTCGAATTCACGTTGTTTATACGTGACAATAGATGTTTTGGCACTTTGGACGTGGATGTACCCGGGAGGAGCGCAGCAACAGCAGTGGTGTGTAGTGTAGAGAAGTATCCTTGTATAAACATATGGTATTTGTTAACAGCGATCATTCACCCACCATCCATCAATAGGTGGCGTCTGCGCGCGCACGTTTAGTCCTTGAATAGACTGGTAATTGTGCTCCAAGAAACTATTTATGGTTATTTATGTGGATTAAAAAATGGCTATTCAACTGGCTTGTGTTTATACAGGCCTTGTAACTTAGCACGTGTGAACACAACGACTGCTTTTTATTTTTATTTTCTCTCTCGCCATTCTTTTTCTTTTTTGCATCTTCTTCCTACAACTCATTCATATTTTGGGATGGCGGAATAACACATTGTATGGAACGCCCTCGCTATTATTTAGGACCAAAAGAGTTGTCAGCTTAATACTTAATGATGTTCGCATCGTATATCCAACTCTCTATACCAACAAATTTACAATGCGATGATTAATGATCGAACTATGCGCAATTCTACCGCGCATTTTCATGCCCACTGGTATTTATCTACGCATGCGCGTGATATAGCATCCACAATAAACTATTGTTCGTCTTTTAAATTAAGTTTTCATTGTGTAATTTTTTTTTTATTGTTGGTCTTTATATTTATTTTTTTTTTCTTTTGTGGAAGTTTTTGACACGTATATGTTTAAAAGAAAGAAACAAAAAGTCGTTATTTAAGATGAGTTTAAAAAAAAAAAAAAAAGTTTTTCCGATATCGATATCGTATCGCCGCGTTAATGACGCGTATAAATACAGGGTGGAATTTACATAGAGAAGGGAGGAAAAAAAAAATGTTTGACATGTTTTTGTTAAAGAAATTGTTGCGGGAAGTTAGTAGACGTCGCTGCGATCTCGCGAGGAGATTAACGTGAAAAATGGTCAATTATTCTGATATGCAGAACGAGTTAGAGGAATTTCGAAATTGGTATTATACAGTGTACTATTATTAGATTTAATGGCAAACAAATGTTGAAAAGTTGTCTTTTAAGTTGATAATAGTCATAACTCGTGTGTACATATCTTACGCCGCTCATATTTTATTAGAGCGATTTGAGATAAAAGTCGAAGTTGGAGCAAAATTATTGTTCTTTAATTGGAATCGTATGTTAACATTTGAAAAATGCAAGTTTTGTTTTTTTTTTTTCTTTTTCACTCCCCTACTCCCATTATTGACGAAATAAATTTTAATTAACATTTTTAAATGACGTTCGTCTGCTTAGAAGAATTCAATGCGTCTTTGAATTTATAATGGGGGTTAAAAGGCTGCAAAATGATGTTTTACATAATTTTAAAGAAGTGAATATACTTAGAAGTGAACATAATTTTTACTTGAATTTGAACAAGATTTTCACTTCAACTGGAGCAAAAGTTTCGTTCGAATTTCAACAAGATTTTTATTTGAACGGTAACAAGATTTTCACTCGAATTTGAACGATTTATACTTAAATTCAAGCAACATTTATACTTGAATTTAATTGAATTCGAGCAAGATTTTCACTTTAATTTAAACAAGATTTTCACTCGAATTTAAACAAAATTTTCACTCGAAT
Organism: Polydesmus complanatus; assembly: GCA_034692225.1. Taxonomy (NCBI): domain Eukaryota; kingdom Metazoa; phylum Arthropoda; class Diplopoda; order Polydesmida; family Polydesmidae; genus Polydesmus; species Polydesmus complanatus. The sequence continues at coordinate 250 of JAQGAZ010000449.1, read as the reverse complement.
TGAAACAAGATTTTCACTCGAATTTAAACAAAATTTTTCACTCGAATTTAAACAAAGTTTTTAACTCGAATTTAAACAAAGTTTTTAACTCGAATTTAGACTAGATTTTCACTCGAATTTAAGCAAGATTTTTACTCGAATTTAAACAAAATTTTCACTCGAATTTAAACAAAATTTTCACTCGAATTTAAACTAGATTTTCACTCGAATTTAGACTAGATTTTCACTCGAATTTAGACTAGATTTTCAC
>JAQGAZ010000448.1:0-61475 GCA_034692225.1 Polydesmus complanatus | reverse complement strand
TAGCGAATGATAATGTTAAAATATCGCTTGTATCCAATCTCCCACGTGGGGCATATTTCAAATAAAAAAAAAAAAAATTAAATAAGGCTGCTTTAAGGTTTATCACGTGCTGCAAAAGTAAAATGTTTTACATTTTAAATTCATTAAACATTAAAAAAAAAAAAAAAATTGAAGGAAGCAAGACTACGGTACTGAATTCTGTATCAAGTTTATAATTATTCTTTAATTGTTAAGAATAATAATGGAAGGAGCTAATTAAAAAGATATACAAACATTTATTTAAAAATATTTTACGTATTAAATTAAATATTTCTTTTGTGAAATAACTTTGATGGGTTAAATAGAAAAATGATTACCGTAACTACTGTCGATGAAGGGCAATTTTAATTAGTTACCGGTATTAATTATTAACTTAATATGTATTTGCAAATTTTTTTTAAAAAAAATTACCGTTTTATAAAAAGTACAGTATAATTCTTTTTATAAATAAATAATTACTCGAGTAAATACTCTAAAATTAATTGGATTATGTATTCAGATTTTTTTAAACTTTTTTTTTTTACAAAATTAATGTCGGATGATTATGATTTATATAAGAAAAGTGGGCTTTAAATTCCGGGATCATCGTGCCATAAAAATTGAAATTGCATCGATTGAACTTGTTTACATACGTTCATACCACTTGGCAGTTGTTTAATACTTTCATGACGTTGATAAAAATGCACTGATTTCGCATTTTTTTTTTTATGCTACATAATTTAGCGTATTAAAAAGGTCCAATTATTTCGAAAAAGAAGGTTCCTACCATCTCCAAACTTCGTAACCATAATAATTAAAGGTTATTTCTCCTCATTCAAAACAAAATAAACATCGTTTTTCATTCCAAGTTTTTTGGTCTTTCATTGCCCAAATTTCCATACATTTTGGCGAATTATCAATAAACCTTAAATGTCGCTGATTGCTACCCTCTCTCAAAAGCAAAAATTTAAGTGCATTAATGTTAAACTAAGCACAAATTCATACAATTAACAGAAAAGGCTTTTTTCTCGACAGATAATTTTGTATTTGCTCTGGTTCCACTCTTGAAATTTCTATATCGGAACAGTTACTGTAGGCGCAGTCGATTGATATATTGAAAATTATTATTAGCACAAGCAACCTGATGCATCTTTATAGCCTACAGTTGATCGTAATGCGCATTACATTATAATATTTCCTCATTTTTCTTTTTCGAAATAACGATCATCTTTATAAGTTCCGTAGATATTACCTCCTTTACTGATCTAATACATACACATGCATTCGACCTCTCTCATCCTTTTTAGTTTGAAATTTCATCTGATGGATATTTACATTGATTATTGTTACTCGTTCGAGCACAACCTGCTTCCATGCTATTAACTCAACTACAAACCGTCATAGATATTTATTTCACTATTTATTCGCTTCGATTAGTTTTTTCACTGGGCTGCGCTGCAGCAAGAGGAGAAAAAGCTTGTTTTGATTCATAAAATGTTGTTTATTTGGCATGAATATGAAGTTTGGGAGAATAAGCACGCGCGCACCGGCTTTTATTTATAACGAGTTCTACTTTAACAAATTACACTACATAATATGCTATTGAATATATGTTTAGGGTCGAGATCAAGACCTCTTCTAACTTATTACATGTGTAAAAGCACACCACCTACAATTGATGAAAACAAAAATTCGCCAAAGTTTGGATCATAAATATTTGACCGAAGCGGCGTATATGTATGCGATCGATTATCATAGTCGTAGCCAACGGAGGAGATTAACAGGGCATAAAATAGATAGCATAGCGCGTAATCTGTAAAGCCATGAAAATGATGTACAGCTTTTTTTTACCCTCCTTCCCTCTCATTTTCTACCAAGCTCAATATTAAACTAGTATTTTTTTTTCTTTTCTATTTCCTATCCTAGAATTCGACAAAAACTGTTTTCCAGTGTACTTGGCCTGGGTGTGGTAAAACTACCAGTGCGTGTGCAACTATGGAGAAACACGTTAGGACGGCTCATTTAGGGTGAGTTGATATAAATTATTTCCCCATTTCCCTGTAATTTTTTCAATTAATTCTCTCTGATGTGTACCGTGCAGTCTGATTCCTTAATCTAACGCTACGGAACACACTAATAGTTCCTTTTTTTTTATTTATATTTTTCTAATTTACAGTACAGTATATAAATTTAACGGTTTATGTAATTTTTCTATATCGTAGTCCTAAAGAAAAAGATACCTCCGATCTGAGTGACCACGAGGAGGAGTTTTATTTCACCGAAGTGGAGATGAATATTGACAACGTCACGGACTCATTCGCCAATATATTTACGTCTTCCCCTCCAACTCAAAGTCACATGGACATGGCGAGACCACCTCACGAAGACCCGGAATGTCAAAAGTTACTTCAGGTAGGAACAAAAATACTTTTTTTTTTCCCTCCTCTATTTAATTTCCAAGCTGCTTGATGTTTTTTTTTTATTGAAAGATTTATTCTGGTGTATTAGTTAGTGCATGGTTGATGGTTCCTGTGGGAATCTTGCTTCTTCCTCCGCTTGTGTGTTTTTTTGCTTGTCCAATTGCTTGATACCAATTGAATCCAATTACGTGGCTTATTAATCCTTTAAACCGAACTCTCTTGGCTTTATCTTGATTGCGGTTGCAGTTTTTATGGATTGACGCTTGCAATTGCACTGTTCGCTTGGTTTTGGCATCTGCTTGTGAATGCGGTTTCTATTGTAAGAAATTCCAGATTACATTCCCGACCACGCACGCAAGTTATACTGCTACCTTTTCCCTTTAATATACGGTGTCCAATCGCTACAGTTTTTTTTTCCCACTGTTATCTATACACATTTTTTCTATGTATATACGTAGAACTCTCCACAGAAGGTCATTCGTTTAGCTCCGAAGTCCGTCTCTTCCGCCATTAAACCCACGGGATTGCACCGCAAAGCTCGCGGCGACAGTAAAAAGTGCCGCAAGGTGTACGGTATGGAGAATCGAGAGATGTGGTGCACCCAGTGCAAATGGAAGAAGGCCTGCACTCGCTTCATTGATTGAAAGAGATATGATAGCGGAAAAAACAAAGAAGAAAAAGAGAAGAAAAAAAAAAAAGAACACAAGTACAATCACGTATTGGCTCGTCTGTTATCTATCTCCCAGCTCAGCAGCTGATACACGGTTGGTACACGAAATGAACAGGAGAGATATCGATAACTCTTTCTCTCCATCTTTTTATCATCATTGTCATCACTGCCAAAATACAACAACAAATGTATCAAAAACAACAACAAACAAAAAAAGCTGGAAATATATTATTAATCGATTCAACAGAAAAATACCGGATATAATAAGAATAATAAAGTTGCACCTATTTTATATTTGTGCGAATATATAAAATTAGATGTAACAGTGATTAAATCAAAAAATGCGCCGACATTTAAACAAAAAAAAAGTTATAAAGACGAGAAGCTGATGAATATTCTACGTGCTTTCGCACATTGTTGTTTTACTGATGGGTTAAGGTAAAGTAATCGTGCAAATATATAATTTTACCTGGCTCACCTGTAAACTATGTACAGTACATCTCTCGTATGACCCATTTTTATATCAAATTTCATCGTGTTTTCAAACTCAAAATTATGGTATAATAATAATTATTAGTGTGGACATCCATTTCTCTTTCTTATACCTATATATTATTATGTACAGTACACGCATCTAGATTTGTATTTGATGATCGGATTGATGTCGTCGTTGCGATTCCGGTTATATTTTTGAAACCGGACGCAACTTTTTATTGATCTCGAATTTAATAGCGAAATATGATTGACGATTTTATTGATGTAGAGCTCAGATTGGATTTTTTGAATGGTGACACAAAGGGAGGAGGCGCAGAAACGAGAAATGAGATTTTAATGTTTACCCGGTTAAAGAAAGAAGAAAAAAAAAAGTTTATATTTCAATGAAAGTTTGAAGGATTCCACGAATTGAAATTAGGATGCATTGTTTTTGATTGGAAAGTATTGTAGGATTAAGTAAAAGCGTACACGGTTGAATAGAATGAGATTAAAAACGGATTAAGGATCTCATTCACGTAATACTTTGTCGCTGAAAACACAAGTCAAGAGTTAATATTATGAGGTTTTTTTTTAAATAGTTAAATTTGTTATAATATAGAATGTTAGATTTGTTTATATATTATATATATTCGTTTATGTGTTATTATTGTAATGGATTTTTTTTTCGGAGATGTCCATCGGTTATAGTAATGGTTTTTTCTTTTTGAATGGCAGAAATATTTTATTAATCAAAATAAAAGCGAAGTAAATTTTAAAATGTATCTAAATTGCATACTCAAATAGGTTTTTTTTTATATACGGTATATAATTATAATATTATTATACAACAAGAAAAAACTATCACTGCCAATTTACGTTGATATAAAATATTATTATGTTTAAATTTTAAAAACAGATTTAACTTTTTTTTTTAAAGAGTATCTTTTAATCGGCGAGTTAAATTTATCTAAACAAAATACTGTTTTATTTTCTCGTTTACACATGGAAAATGTTAATTACGCTGGCATTAGTGGAGGAATTTTAATTATGCAGCTGCTTAAAATTCCAGAATGTAATCAAAGAGCTCTAATCATGTTTGACCCTTTTTACGAGCATAAAGCGCGGGAGATGTGTTTGTTTTGCGAGGAATTTCCAGTCGGTGCGATATATATGTACACACGATGATGTCACTTTTATACTTAGACATTTTTCACCAAACTACTAGTAAATTATAGGACAATAAAATTTTTCAAAGTGCCACAAACGTTCATAGTTAAGATCAACTAGCTTTCAAACTATCTTTTTTTGATGCCGAGGGAGGTTTTGAGGACGACGGCTGATCTTTTCCCACTCAATACAGTTAACTGGGTTACATTCTAAGATGATGTCTCAGAACTGGAAAATCCTTCAAGATTAACTAGCTTTAGGAACTATAACTTTTAAAGCCGTTTTGTGTTTTGCCTAATCTTTTTCGATCATAATAGAAGATAGACTTTTGACTCTTTTTTTTTTTAACCGGTAATGAAACGCAAATTCGCGAAACATTTTTAGTTATGATCTACTATAAAAGTAATTGCTAGAATTATCCTACATGAAACAACCAGTAAAATAACAGACTACATTAAATGGAAATAACAGTACATTAGTTTAAATTTATTTTCAAAATTACCGGTTTGGAAAAATAAATCTTTCTTTTTTTTTTTTAAATTTTTTTTAAGTGCCAATAATAATATTAATAGCTGTTTGTTTTTTTAATAATTAATTTTAAATAAATATTATTTTAGCATAAAAGTTAGGTTTTTTTTTGTTTCTACAATTTGTAAAGAAAAATTTTTTAAACATTTTTGTTTAAAAAAAAAAGCACTATGTAGCATTCTTGCCAGTTTAATAATTTAAGTCATTATTTCTAATACCCGTGTATTATTATTATTTTTTTGCCATTATTTTAACTAGATGACTAAGAACATTGATGACATCTACTCACGTAAAGTTTCTCACTATTAAGGCTACGAAAACGAAGGATAAACGTGATTTAGGTACTGAACACTCTCGAAAAGATTTTTTGTTTTATGGATGCACATAAAAACAATCGTATGATGCAGGTTCTGAAATGATCATACAAGTTTTATCTGCCTATAGAGCATTCTTATCGTTTCCCTTTCATTACATTTTCCTGCGGTTTTCCATCACCCTTACATACTGTATGGCTAAGACCTTCTACTATTATTCACTTCATTACCGCATAGATTCTTTCTAATCAATGTGGGCAACACGAAAAAGATTTCAAACAACACTACTCGAAACAAACTTAACTTTGTTTTATACTGTACAAGAAATATTTTATCATAAAATTAAATTTAATACATCAAATTCTATATTATCGGCATAATGCAATCCTTTAATACATTACAAAAAAAACTATTATTGGAAAAAGTTTCTAGCGATAAAATTGGGGAAATGTTTTAAGTTTTTTTTTTCTTTTCAATTATGATTAGCCGAGCATAAACGAAACCGAAATTCCGTCCCTATTGCGCAAAGGATGAGCATGCGTTGTACATTGTGTGTAACGTAGGATGGCGAAGAGGGAGGATGCGCAATCGGATTTAGTTACAAGGAATAGGATGGGACACCCGGTATATATAAAATCAGTTTTATGATCAGAGTTGTTTTGTAGTATTTTACGAGTATTTTTACGGCTGCAGCCATTTAATCCAAAAAGTAGTTTTTCTACGTGCAAAGACTATGAAATCGACTTTTCGGTAAATATAGTACATATGGTCTTGATGAATAACCTACAGCAGCACACACCAGCACACCCATACTTTTCGCGCTTCTTTTCACTACTAGGTCAATGAATATCATGGCACAGTCTGAAATAAACTTAAAAAATAACTTGTAATGGATGGGTATTTCCCGCTGTGTTTGTCTTCAACCTTTTTTTTTTTTCTTTTCGAAACTTGTTTACGCTGACGTATTTCTATTTAAGAAACGAATAGTGTTATAGGTCGTATAAAAATCATTAATAATCCAACTAAAATGTCTAGTTAAATTCTGATCACTGTGGGAGAAGGAGAAGAAAATAATTTCTCTCTCAATTTGCATACATTTGCTCGTATTGAGAAGAAAGTATGTTAAGGTTTTTGTTGGACTTGGGGATTATATTGTGTAGAAGTTGACTAATTAGTTGAGATGCAAGATCCGTTTGGCTGTAAAGAGAACAGTAAAACAGCGATGAAATTTAATTATCCCAAACAACTCTATCTATTTAAGTGCAGGCGGTTAATAATGTAAATGGCATTCATTGATCGCTATAAACTTGAGGCTGAGACTCAAAGAATCCACACAGTGACCAATAGTAGTGTTTTATTGATGGATTTAATGGTTTATAGTATCTATTTAGTGCATACTCCCAACTCGAAGTAAATACAAGTTTTAGTGGATAAAAAAATCCTTATTTCAGGCAAAGCAATCGAATTGAGTCATGCTTTATTGCGTTCTCTTGTGTTCGAGTAACACAGAGCACATGACATACACACGGAAAGAAAGAAATAGGATGCAGCGAGTGGGAGTGAGGATAGAGTGCATGAGCAATGAGGAGGAAGTGTATAGAAATGTTAGGCCCAATAGGATGAAAATCGGCTAATGAATAAAAAATATCAACAATTAGTTTTCGGAGAGGTTTTATGTAGATTAAGTATGGCTATTCATTAGTTATAATTCATTAAACACGGAATTTACGGACAATTCGAGAAACTGATTACAACACGTTTATCCCATGATTGAACTTGATTTTATTAATCACGTTGACCATCTTACATTGGTTTTTTTTTTAATACAATAATTATCATTTTATTTAAATTGAAATTCAAAATTTTAATAATTCAGTAATAATATCAGTTCAAATTTAATTACATTGAAAACTTATTTTTGTTTTTAACTTTTAAATGATTTTATTTTATTAAAATTTACCAAATTTGTGACTTATTGTCTTTTTTTTTATTTCCAAATTGTTTATTTTGAGTTTAAAAAAATAATTATTTTAGAAACACGTCTCGGTGATTATTTGCAATACTTTTATAGTAAACTTTTATTTTGACTTAAAAATTATTAATTATTTTACGAACTCATCTCGGTGAATATTTGCAATACCTTTATGTCGGTACTTTAATAGTACTGTATAGTCTTAGATACGGTTAACAAGAAATATATTTTTATTTTCAATACTTTTATTGTCACATTTTAAGATTTTAAATTATAATGATCATCGTTGTTTAAACGTGAAACCAAGATAACTTACATTTTATTAAAAATAATTTTTACGGTATTTTTTTTAATCAACCAATAATAAAAATTCGAGTGAAAGATCGACGCATGATTATAACGCAGTTAACACTAATTATTGGGATTATGTTATCGTTACACTGATAAAGATTCTCGCAGTATTTTAATCATCGTAGAAAAGAATATTCGGTGATTTGATAATTACTTTATTGAGCTGTAAATCATAGTACAGTAGTAAAATTTTGACAACTGATACTTTCTATCAATGTGATCTTACATTACAATAACACTCGCACTATGCAATGCTATAATGCTTTCATCGCACTTGTCAGTCAAAAATTACCGTTGAAAACTCCAAAATAAAAAATAAAAATAAAAAAGTCCTCGTTTGAGATTTTATGACGCGCGCGTAAAATGATGTAGAGAAAAAATATCTTACAAATTTTTTTCTTTGCGAATGTTGATTGAATTGATGGTTTGTTTTGTCCTGCCATATTATACAAACACGTACGGTATATTAATTTGTTTCTTCACCTTAACAGTACAAATTTTTTCATTCCAATTCTATTCAGAAGTGGGGAAAAAAATGAAAGAAAAAAAAAATAATAATAATAAGATTTTCATATTTTGTAAGTGACTATCTCCATTCTGTGTATTTTTTTTTTTTTTAAAGCCTATTTTTCATATATTTCAATTTTTTTGGTCAGATAAAACTTTATATTTTTTATTAACTCTCGTACATTTTTCGTCATTTCTCATAACATTCAGTTGACCTGACTCATCGCGTATATTTACCATCAATTTCAAACCGAGGCACTTGACACCTTATATAAATAACAAAATATTTATGTGGATAATATCACTGGTTGATTTTTTTATCTATTCAATTCTTCCAATCTTCTGCAAACATTTGCCAGTTCTCCTTATAAATATCTTTAAAATTTATTTTTTTAAACACATGACTTTAGCAGAGTCTCAAATATTCTCATACCGTAATAATAAAGTTTGGGGGGGAGAAAACCCCGTTTTCAAGATTGCAGTGCAATTTTCTTAAAACTAAATGAATGCATTAACATTCTTTATTGCATACAGAACTCGCATCACTTAGGTTCACCTATTCATGAGGTCCGCAAATGAGCAAAATAATTAAATCTTGTTGTTTAATAGATCAATTTACCGTCCTCATGTTAAACAGTACAAAACATTTTATCATGCGGATTGGCATACAGTTTAATTACGTAGATTTAAATCGGGTGATCGTTAAAAAAAATATTTTACCGAAAGTAGTTTATTAGGTAAACTACTGTACTTTTTTTTTTAAAAAAAAAATTTTTTTGGAATAATTTAAAACAACAATTAATTAACTTGAAATAAATTTAAAAAATTTCTGAATTGTGCAGTTGTCAGAATTTTGGCAAAGTAACGTTATAATAATAATTGATACCGGTAGGATTTTTTTTTTTGTATTCATATTTACTTTATTCACATAATCCAGTACAGTACCGGTATATCAATTTTACATGAATGCGATCACCCTTAAGTTTACCGTAAAGCTGTTACTTACTAACGTGTTTTTGCTCTTCTCAATTAAACCAGGACCATCTTACGACCACATTCCATCACATTTATCAGTTTATTAAATTACTGTATACTCTATACAAAAATAGTTGCCAAGACAGTTTTTTATTTCCACAAAAAGAAAGGAGGGTGGGGGGAAATAAAGAATTTTGCAGATTATTTTACTGCTAAATTTTTAATGCAAAGTATACTCTCTCTACCTGCCACTAGAGGTAATATACAGTACAATCATGACATTAAAAAAAGTACACGTGCATTTCGAACAACCGGGGAACAATCGTGTAAATCTTATCAGGTGAATAACCTTTTTAGCAACTGTCTAAGACCTTAACTTTAATACGATCTCGTTTGCACAGCGCAAAAGTTTCACCGGCAGAAACTCATTTTCGTAACTCCGCGAGTTGAACGTGTTAAACTTCTCTCACATAAATATCTCGAATATAAATAATTAATTCCTGCTTCCGCCAATAAATACATGTACAACTACAGATTGGAATATTATGCTATACGATATACATGTATTTTATATAAATAATAAATGCTTTCATAGCTCAACGTTACATTGTTGTAAATGATAATAAACAAAAACAAAACAAAAAAAAATTAGCCGTTCGTCTTCTTAATAGCTAGAAAATACAAAATAGATTAAAACACGTATTTTTCAATACGTTATTTACTTTTGAAAAAATAATTCTTATACTCAACGTCATATTTTGAAAATGACGGAATTTATTTCCATCGAAGATATACCATTCGTACCTGAAGTAAATATTTGCCATCAATGAATTAATTAACCATTATGAGGTTACTTAAAACTATTACAACTTGACGTAAAAAAAAAAAAATTTTTGGAACAGTCAGAAAGTTTGAAAAAAAATATTGTGTAAATATTTTGCAAATAAATAATAAGAAGAAAAAAAAAACGAAAAAAAAAAAAAAATTTAAATTTTTTAGGTGTAAATTGTACGTGTATTAAAGTTTTCCATTTTATCCAATTCTATTATTATGGTGCCATTGTATTATTAGTAAATAGGCTGCTTAGTGTTTTAGATGCAGAAAATAGCGTAGGGGCTAATTTCTATTAAATTGTCTTTTTTTTTTTCTTTTAAAAGCTCATCGATGCCAATTATTGATTTACCATAATAATAATGGTATTTATTTTTATTTTGGTTTAATTTTTTTTTTTTTGCGAAATTAAATATGGCTTTTTATAATTATCCTTTTAGAAAAATTCGTAATTATACATAATTAATGATACATCGCGTTTTAGTTGATTGTAGAAATTGTTTATTGATATAAAATGGTTAACCAATAATTTGATACGGTTTACGTTCTAATGAATAATAATTATTGCAGTTTATAGGTGAGCATCGAAATTCAAAGTGATCCTTATAATGAGTTTATTGTCTCGTTGCGTTAAGTACATTTTACACTGATCACATGTACTTGCGTGAAACAGCGCCTTGTTTTTCTATTTTATTTCAAATGACCATGTGGAGGAAAGGTTTTTTGTGCGTGTGGTTTTTTTTTCTTTCAAAAAAAAGAAATTTAAGATTTTAAATGCTAGTAAGTTAGTTGAAAATGTTCACCCCCCCCCCCCCCTCCCGCTTACTCTACTTAGAAAGTATTTTGGGAATATAATGATGTATCAAAATGGTTTTTAAATGTATATAATTATAAAAAAAAACAAACGGTACGGTGTGCATATACTCAGAATGCAATTAGCATTACATTCGTAAATATTTGAATCAAATTTCGCGGTGTAAAAAAGTTTTATTACACGCGAACTAATACTGTAAATACTTAGTAAATAAAAAAATTGCTTAGTAAATAAAAAATTTGCTTAGTAAATAAAAAAAATGTTCGTGTGTGACACAACGACTCAATAATATGTTAGTGATTATACATTTTCAAAATAATACTTTTTTGAAATAAATTTGTAATTATTGCATTCTGAGTGATAGTTCGCAGAAAGGGTATAATGTTAATAAACTTTTTTTTTTAAAATAAGAAAAAGCTTAATTGCAAGTTTTTTTAAAAGAAATAATTAAAAAAGTTGGTGATAACTAAATAAATCGGATGAATAAGAAAAAATCGGTGATCGAAATTCTTCTACGAGTATAAATCAATACCCCTCTTTAATTATTGTTATATACTCGACAAATTACCTCATTAAAATTTCTTACAGTATATCCAAAAAGAAAAAAAAACTTGCTTTATATGAATTTTCGAAAGAAAAGGAAAGCCCGAAGGATTGTAAATAAACGCTATATATAAATAAATTTTCATTATTCGAATACACACCCAGATATAAGTATATATATTTAAAGCGAACGAAGACTGATTTTTAATCCATAGATTTTATTATATATATATATAAATGTTTATATAGTTAATAAATGTGCGTTTACTTTTTAATAATATATATATAAACGAAAAAAAAAATGTATATGACGTTGTTAAATGAAACACCGTTGGCATCAAAATAAATTATAGTCTAAGTTTTTTTTACCTTACATTATAATATACGGTACCACATATTATAAATATATATATATTATTTTTTATTTCTCGTGTGATAATAATAATTAATTCAGCAGTGTTCGTAATGGGACTGGTTAAATCAAGCTTATTTTTGATATAAATTGGTATATATTTCCAACTTCCCCTCCTTTCTATATAAGATTACCAAACAACTTTCTTTTTAATACAGTATGGTTATCGCAGGTGTTATTATGAGTACGCATAAGTTTCTTTTTAAAAATATTATAATTATCTTGACATTTTTTCATTCGCGTTAAGGTTAATTCGTTAACTAATTATTTCTTTTTTTTTGGTTAATTAAACGGGAGAGGGAAGGGATGGGGTTTTCATTTCTTTTCTTTTTAATGTTTTGGGGTTGAGGATGGGGTGAAATTTTTTTTTTTTAAATGTAAGTCATATTAAAGTGGCTTTGATATGATTTTACTAAAATTATAAATATTGTGTATAATACGCAGGTCGTTTTTCATCTATCTATCTATTTGGAGATTATAATAATTTCTCCTCGATTAATTTTTTTTTTTTTATCATCAATTTTAATCCCGGTAATGAAAATATTTTCAAATTGTGTTTAGATAATATTATAAGCTATTGTTCGTTATATTGTAAATTTTATCGTTTAATTTCACGTTTTCTCCTCGTATAATATTCGCTCGTTTACCATACATATATATATTTTTTACGATTACATGTAATAATTTTGTCAAAATCTGTACACTGCATATGTCATTTCATTCGCTTAATAATTTAGCGAAATAACTTTAATAAAAGCCAGAAGCTTTTATCATTAAAAGTTTTATTTTAAAAACAATTACCATATACAAATACTAATTTGTAAATGTTTTAGAAGACAAAAATATTTATTATCAAAAAAAAAAAGATAATCTTACGTTAGGTGAATCCGTGACACGTGCAGAGTAAAAAAAATTTAAGTTATTAATACATTTATTTCCATTATTTTTAAACGTTGTTATATTAAATGATTTATGACCCTCCACCACCACCATTTAATGGACTCATTACGTTTCATTTTTGAAGTAGATGGCAGTTTCAAATTGCCACTTTTGTATATTTATAATGTTGATAGTTGTTTACCTATTTTTCGTCTCTCTTTCTCTCGCTCTCTCTATTTTTCTCTTTCTCTTGTCTCTCAATTTCAATGGATGATGATGATGATGCACTCGTAGCACTCATAACAAACTCATTAAATAACACAAATCGAGTCAACATTTTACAACTGTTTGTCCATCAAAATGTATTAACGTTGGTGTTGCTTTAACTGTATATATATATGTCGCTTTTACTATTGTTTTCTTCAATACTTTATTATTATTATTTTTTGCAATGAATGAACAGAGTTTATAACGTGAAATTGAAAAAAAAAAGAATATTATATTACGATATCGTTGATGTCTCATGTGTTTGTTATTATTATTATTATTTTTTCTCATTTCGTCTTTTTACTTTGTTTAATTGTGTTATCATATAAATGTTTGTAGCCTTTACAAAAGAATTTTGAAACAATATGGTGCCCATTAAATTTGGAGCTGATAATAATTCCGAGTGTGTTTATATTCATGTGATTTTTATTGTTTGCTTCGTGGAGCAATCATTAGTTACAACACTTATTATATAACCACTACAATAAACGTTTTCTACATGTAAGTAGCCCATGCCTATAGTTTTGAAAAGAGTGTAGATTATTTATGTAGAAAAACTTTTTAACTCGTACCTATTATTTTTATTTTATTTATTTATCTATATTGTATATAAAAAGGTCGAGTTTTTGGTAAAGCGATATTATTTGGAGTATAACGCGTTGTGAAATGAAATAGTTGTTGCTATCTATTCAAATGACCATAATTAAGTATGGCGATGGAGCCCCAGATGGTCTTTAACGGTTTATGGTTTACAGCTGGTTTTTATGCTTGCCAATCCTGACCTTTGCGCTTTTGTTTCGCTTTTCCACTCGGCTTTATACTTTTGTTTCACCCTCTATTTTAATAGCGAGCATTCAATTGTAGTGTTAATTACATCTTTTTAACAATAGAGATCTTCTTCTTTTTTTTTTTAGTTATAAACTGTTAGAAGTTAGAAAGTGGGGAAATTTTTTAATGCCGACTTTTACAATAATTCTTATTTTTATACTTTTCCTTTTATTAGAACAACAGTTTAACAAGTTTTAAGGTTTTTGTTTTGCCTATTATATTTAATTTTTAATAGCGAGACACCACTTAATCATAAGATAAATCGCGTGTAGCCAGCAATAAAAGTTTATTTTATATACACGTATTTATAGCTGCAGTATCCTCGGTTGGTAAATAGTAGTTTACAGTAGTGCGTTTTTTTTTTTTTAGTAACTGCATTAGATTTTATACAGGTCTACACACTGTATTTTAAATGGTGAGGTTGCAAATCATTAAGATAAGGAGAAAAAAATCCCTACTTTTTTAAAAAAAAAAAGTTTAACTTGATTTAAAGTTGACTGATTCATTGTTCAGGTTAATTTTAAGCATGGACATTTAGAATTCTATTACCGGTACTGTGTAGGCTACATACATAGCTTGTCAGCAATCAGTACAGTATCTCTCGCTGCAGGAGAAAACAATATTATTAAAATTGCGAAGGAGAGTTGGACCGATGTTAACTTGCACTTCCGGTTTAACCAACGAATATGCTCAGGACCAGGTAAATTACTAAACAGTTTATTTTTTAATTTTGGAGTTATAATTCGCAACAGGGTTGCCGTATCATTTTTATGTACGGTATATAATTTTTTTTTTTTTAAAAAAAGATATGCTAAATTTGCAAAATTGCGCTTGTGATTTTATATTTAAATTTTTTCTTTGAACTTTATATAAGATTTGCTACGCTGACACATTTCGATGCAAATTTCCGGTATAAAAAAAGGTACGCTTAATAAAACGAGACAAATTTAAAATATTTATAAATTAAATATGATCTGAAAAGATTTGTGTTTATAAAAAGATACAATGAGTTTATTGAACTGATTTCCATTAACTGAGAAATAACGTTTTTTCTTTTAACCAGTCATAATTAACTTGAATTAAACACGTCGAGTAAATTTGAAATATTAATTTTTTTAAAAAAAATGTAGTTTCTTATACTAGTACAATTTTTTCTTGCCGTTTTTGGTTCTTTTTGGGAATACTGTAATACGAAAAAATGTAACAAAGGGGGAAGAAATTATTGAGGATACAGAGTGGGGCCCAGAAAAGTTACTTTTTGAAGGCGAATTATTAAAAAGACTATTTTTGCTGATAAACAAAATTTATTTTTGAATAATGAAAGACCATAATTTAAAGTTTAAAATCATGCTGAATTAAAGAAAATATCTTGAAGGTAGTGGCCACCGTTTTCTATGCACTGGCGCAACTGATTCCTGAGTATTCACTCTACACATTGAATTTATTGAGGGATACCACCAATCCCAGATACATGTAATGTATAAGTTTAACTGTTTAAAAGTATACTGTACTGTACTGTATAACAAATAGCTTACTTAGCAAAATGAAAGAGGATGGGCCTACTTCCTGGCAGTCCTGCTGAAAAACGTTTTTCAGCTGAAGCAGGTTTGTGGGGTGAGATATTTTGTTTAAATTAGCATGATTTTAAACTTTAAATTATGATCTTTCCTTATCAAAAAATAAAGTTTGTTCCTGCTGGGTGCAGGGTCCTGTTAATGTGGGGGTCATGCCCCTCTATCAACTGTTACAAATTTGAGTGATTTTGTAAGGATGGCCACTTACTGCAAGAAGCAGTAAAGTACCGTAGCCATTTTTTTTAAAAACTACTGTAAATTGATAAATTTTTCAATTTTTTTTGGCAAAATCGGGACTCTCATAAATACTGTCCTTACGGGCATTTGTCTACCTGGTAGGGTAGACCATGGTCCGGCGCAGAAGATACGAGTAGTATCTTTGGTAGTAGGCTTCTGTAAACTGACAGTTTTGTTTTGGCTCTCGTGTAAATATTGAAATTTTTCGAGTTTGGAGGTTTTCTAGTTTTATTTTGGTCAAGGTCATACGCCTTAAAGCGTTGACATAGACCTATAGATCCTCATCAGCTGACAATACAATAGAATGTCATGTAGGCTACATACAGTACAATCATGTACACTGTATTTCGGTGTGCAGATCGATCGGCAATTTACATATCGCTACCTACATATCGCCGAAGTGAGCCTGTGAGGATGAAAGCTTCCAAGTGTTTGACGTCACTTCCTTTTTGTGGTGAGCTTTGCGTCAAAACGGATCGACCGAAAGTTTAAAGCTCCAAGGTTAAAGGGCACCGCGCGTACATCTTGTTTATGTAGCTGGTTCATAAGGCTGGTTCTTAAACTTTCGACGTTTACGGTACACGTTGTCTTCAGGAAGTAAATTTTATTTTGAGGAAGGTATTTATAAAGCACTCTTTTTCATTAATTCAACTGAATTAAAAATCTGTTCAAGTAGAATGGGTGAATTGACGGTGGGTTTTATCGGAGCGGGGAAAATGGCTCAGAGTTTGGCAGGTGGTTTCGTGGCAGCAAGTAATTCATTTTAAAATTAATGATCAAGAATAAATGATCTCGAACTAATAAATTAAATGATTGTAGACTTGGTAAAACCCAAAAATGTTTGTATGAGCGCTCCCAGTGAAAAAAATTTAAAAATAGTAAAGGTAAAAACAGCTGATTTAAAACCGCGTTTTCTCCCAACAAAAAAAAATCATAGTAATCGTGATTTGATTTGAAGGAACTCGGATACCGCACTACACATTCGAATAAAGAAGTGGTAGAATTTGCTGAAGTTGTATTCCTAACAGTAAAGCCGCCGCATTTAAGTTCTGTCATAAAAGACATAAACTTAGGGTCGGAATTCCGGAATCCTTTGATGGTATCGGTGGTAACTGGAGTCACTCTCGATACTCTAACGCAGGTCCGTTCGACGTTGAGATCCAAATATGTAAAAGAGTTTGATTTATTTATTTTTATTCATTTTAGTTGTTAAATTCTCGTTTCGCCGTGGTGAGAATTGTCACTAACACCGGCGTTCGAGTAAAATCTGGCGTGACCGTTTTTGCAAAGAGTCCATCGGTTACGGACGACCATGTCGAATTACTAATGGCATTGATGATTGGAGTAGGGAATTGCACCGAAGCTCCCGAAAGTATTTTCAACGCTGTCACAGGTGTTGCTGGATCTGGACCTGCTTTTGTAAATCTCTACATTTTATATCTCCTTAATGGTTTAGCGTTAACTCTGTGATGTATAGATTTATTTGATGATCCAATCAATGGCTGATGGTGCTGTTAAAATGGGAATTCCGCGGGAGCTCGCGTTGAATTTGGCTGCTCACACTTTTAAAGTACCGTATAAGATGTACATTTACAGTAGTTCCTATTGTAAAAATTTCCCGGCTTATTAAATTAGGGAGCAGCTCAGATGGTTATCGAAACAAAAAAGCATCCAGCTGAATTGCAAGATGAAATTTGCTCTCCGGGCGGAACAACGATTCACGGATTACATAAACTGGAAAGTAATGGGGTGAGAGGAGCAATTGTCAGTGCCGTAGAAGCTGCGACTCAAAGAGCCGATTATTTCTCTGGCAAAATTCAAATTGAAAAATAAGGTGATGGAGAAGGTGTGAAAAAACTCCTTTGCTAAAATGAAACATTTTTTTTTTTTGTAAAAGAAAATAATAATAAAAAACCTTTGATATTAAAGTAAGGATATAACGTTTATTAATATCATCAATAACTCTGTAAATTCATCTACAGTAATGAAATTTTAACGGTATAAAGCAAACATTTAATGATGTGAAAGCAAATTTGTTGATAAACAATATTTTAAAGATTGGTGTACTGTATTTATAGAATAATTCAAACGTGTTGTCCTGACAGGCAGCAATCATCTGTATGAATAGAATGGGAAAACTCTCGACATAGAAAATGGAATTACAATAATAATTATAAAAACGAATATCTTTTTATCAATTATTATGGAAGTACAATAATCAACGAAAAGTTCTGAAGCGGGGGAAAAAAAAGTTCAATTCGAGCTACTCCTGAATAGTATTTACAAATTAAAAAATGACTTTTGTGTTTCCTGTGAATAATACTGCAAGTGTTAACGAAAAAGTGAACATTGCCGTCTGTCAATAACATTGGTGAAGTGATACTTTGAAAAATCTGTTTAAGATATCATTTTTTTTTAATAATTTTTTTTTCTTCTAATATGATAGATTAATTCCTAAAGAAGCAACAGAATACACAATGAAATACTATTTGTACACATCTTGCTCCCAATAAATCTATTTACATAAAATTGATAATTAAATGTGGCCGAAATTTAGCGAGGGACACTTCTAACGTGATGACGTGTGGGCGGGTGACTGGAGAATGAAGCGAATTTTCATATATTTAATGATGATGTTAACACAAAATGACAACAATGAAAATCGAAACAACTCCAGTTTTAGTACATCATGTTAAGTTTTGGTCCTTGTAAAATTTTCAACTCTCCGAACGCCTCTTTTTGATCCAATTCAATAGCTTGTTGCTTCTTCAGCACTAGTAACGTATAAAATTTTTGCGCAACCTAAAATAAATAAAAACCGCATTAATAACAATAAATACACCTTTGATATCGCTCTTTGTTGTTGCACCTGTTTGCGCGTGGCGTTTTTCCCAGCGAGTGTACTGAAGTTAACGAAATACGGAGCTTTGACAAAATGTCGCTGTACAACGTAAAGCATTTGTTGAGCTCTTCTGTTAAGGATCCTTTCTTCAAACTGTTCGTATGTTTCATCAGCTCCTTGTTCATCCGGCTAAATTAAAAATTTCACGTTTCTTTTAAAATTAATGTTTTATAATGATAATTTCCAACAAAGACTCACGGGTCCCACGCTGGCGGGACAACCATAATCGTCCTCATCGTCTTGAAACGGCGTTGGTTGCGGTTGTTGCTCTGTACTTTCTATCGTTGGGTTGAGGTTGGTTGAAACGTTGGGTTGACTGAAGAAATCATCGTGTGATTGTAGCGTTTCAGGATGAGATATAGAATTACGCATTTCTGAATCTGAAAAACTTTGAAACGAATTTTCCAGAGCTATGGAGGCGTGCTAAAAAAATTTGAAGACAAGGAAAAAATTTTTCGAATATAATAAACGATTGCATTAAGACAAAGGCGCGTTTACGTACTGTTGGTTGATCCGTCAAGTGATTCTCTATGTTTGTCATCTGATCGGATTCTGTGAATAATCTCGATGCGTGTGGTTGAGGTTGCGTTTGTAAATGAGGCGAATGTAACGACGGTGACTGTTGTTGGGTATTTTGTGGTGTAGGAGGGATGGGTGAAGTCAACTGTTGAGGAGTTTGAGGCACTTGTTCCGTGGTATCCAAGGGAAGCGATTGATTAGCGTCGGGAAGGTCCTGTAAGTTTTCTTCAGGATGCACCCGGGATAGATCCAAATGCTCCTCATTTGGCTGAATGGGCTCGACGATCGGTTCTTCGAACGCCACTGAACTAGATCGTTTTCTTGCAGGATGAATTTGTGTTACTGCGCGGAAAAAAAATAATACAAACATTCCGGGTTACAAACAATTCACGAATAATTTGCGCCTTCAATATATTTTACCTGGTGAGATTTGTTCGTCTCTAGTTTCTACGTTTTCAACTTTCTCTTCTTCTGTATTTATTAATCCGATATTTTCATTCTCAACAGCCCTTGTAGTTAAATGTCTCTGATACAACTACAAAAACAATTTCAAATTTATGAGATAATACAGTTAAAACTTGATTCGAGAGACTCTTTACTTTTGATAAACATTTTGAGTGAATAGATCTGCCAGGAAGAGCGAATAATTTTTCAACACCACCCGTTTCTTTCCAATGCATTAATCGCTTTGTAGGTGGAGCGAGATCGAGGGTTGTGACGATATCAGCCGTATCAGCCAATTGAGATTTCATTTCTTCTCCGGAAATATTTTTAACTTCGTCAATTATAAGCTTGCGCTTTCGTTTTCCTTTACCCCTTTCGATTCCTTTAAAATACAGAGAGCAGGTAAATGTTTTCATTCAATTTTCGGAAATCTACGACAAATTCAACATTACCTTGAAAAACTGTCGTTTCTAAAGGAGCCAAAGCGAACGCTTCTTCTTCATTAACTACCAATGTCGTTTGATCTGGTAATTGGGGTTGGGTCACGTTTGCTGGCGGTTGTTGATCTTCATTAACATCTTCCATGTTCAATTTCGGAGGAACTGGGGACAGGGGAGACGATCTACCACTACTCGGGCAACCGACTGAAGGAGGGCCCATATCATCTATGAAAAAAAAAAAAAAAACAGTAAATTATCACGTACACCTCGATTACAATTATTATAATTGTAAATTACAGTTATTATAATCGTCATCATCGTCACTTTCGTCCGCCTTTTTTTCATTGATAGCTGTCGTTTTTAAACTCTTGTCGTTCGTGTTATTAATATCCATAGGAACGTGTTCCATCGGAGTATCGCCGAACAATCCACCCGGCTCAAACAGACCCTCGGCATCAGTGGCTGATAAAGAAACGACAATTTTGAATAAATAATAAAATTTTATGAAAATAATTAGTTTAATGATCTAACATAGTAATCCGTCTCCTACGTCACCGCCAAATCCATCGTCTCGTAAGGGAGCGTCGATATCCATGTGGGAAATCGTTTTATCCATATCTGAATGAAAATTCGAACTTCGGTCTTCCCTGTTTCTCCTTTCGCTTCCAAACGACGAGTGCGTTGGTTCCATAGACTCCTCCATCGTAATGTCATCTCGATTAGTTTCATCGAAACCCATACCCATATCTCCTACACAAAATTCGAACATTCAATACCATTAAATCCATAGTTTCTAAGCATTATTGTGCAGCTTTATTTACCAAAGCCGTCGTCTCCCAATAATGTGACATTTCCATATTCTTCTCTCATGGTGATTTCCTCGGCACGGCTTTGGTTCAGGGTATACTGCGGTTGCATTTCAAGATCGCTGTTTAAACAAGTTTGAATTATTATCATTTATTGCATCGTCGCACCATATAAAAATGTTGGTATTACTTTAATTCGGGCATGGCTGAATCGAAATCGTGAAATACTTCGGGCAATGTGATGGCGTTTAAAGCTGCCTCTCGACTTTCTTCGGGTAAATCGACGACACCGGGACGAAAAGCCATTTTTATTTTGATGAAAGCCTCGTTGCAATCAGCTAAAAGATATTTAGCCTTGCGAGAATAGATTCGAACCACTCCTAAAAGAAGATGACCAGAGGTTCGCAAAGCCATTTTTACCTATTTATAACATCAAAAAATTAAAATTGGTACATGCATTTTTATGCATTAATAAGCATTAAGAAAACTTACTTTAGGTTGTAATATTCCTTCAACACTACTTTCAATGTTGGTCTCGAAAACGTGGGCTTTTGTAAGTTTTTTATCCCAATGGGCCGCCAACCAAATCCGAGCCAGGGGCCCTTTTTTGCTCAGTACGAAATGTGCGTAAAACATTTTTTATCCGTTATCTAACAAAATAAATAAATTAAAAAGTGGTTAAAAAAATCCGGACGATAGCATTAATTTTTTCTAGAAAAAAACGTTGCATAAACATTTCCCGCAAATTCGGGTTTCCCGCCATATCGTGCGGCGCTCCAGCTTTCACCTTTTGGCCGCCATAAAACGGCTTGCGAAAGATTCCCCATCAATATACAACCATACAAACATTACTAAAATACACTACTATTTTTTAACTTAAAAAAGCAATTTCACGTTTAATAACAAGTATTGACAAACAACGAAACTATTCTTACTAAGGATTTAAACTATTTTTTAATATTTCGAGCCAAAATATCAAATCAACCAAGCTGAATTGCGCCAACCAGTGACGTTTTCGAAAGCAACAAAACACATAATTTCCGTAAATAAACAAATTATAAAACATTATTTGGGAATCTCCAATAAGAAATAAATAAAAAACTAGGCGAAATTGGCAGAAATATCGCGATTAATATTAAAAAGTATTGGTATAAAGAGGCAATGGGAAATTGTAGTATCAACATCGGTTCATAGATGTCATGAGTGAGCGATGAAGAACGGTCGCTACTCCCGAATTTTCCCAATACAACAGCGGCCTCTCACCATTTGGAAATGTTAACTGTCGTTTTACTACTCACCGGATCGCAATCGATGGACGGTGACGATGACAGCGAACGCACCGAACACACTGATAAATCGGTCGACACCAATATTAATCCAAAAGTAGCCAGTAGACATAAAAAGATACGAGTTAAAAAATTGAATCCACCATCAGTGCATAGATAGTCCTTCCAAAATGGCGACTTCGTCGTTGCAAATTTTACTTCCCGCCCAATATCCTTTTCAAAATTATTGGTGGGTTTCAAACCCGCGCTTTCCGCCAACTTTAAAAACTAGTCCCTCCTCGATCGGAACAATTTTAATTTTTAACAAATTTAACTTTTCTTTATTCGAAATAAAGTTTCTCGCCAAGTAAAGTTAAAAAGAAATTTTCTTTAAAGAAAAAAAAAAAAGAAATTATTTTTTTTCTCGAATTATTTCTACATTTTTCTTGACTTTGGGAATTTAGTTTGCGGAAGGGTACGACGTGAGTGCTGCGGCTCCCCTCCGCTTGTAAAATCACTATTCGGTGTATTCTTGTGCATTTTGTTTTGGATTCGGCTGCGGTGCTGTTGTGTGGATACTATTTTCGTCATTTCTGTAAACTTATCAATTAACGATAAATTATGTCGCTGATTTCTTTCTTAAATTTTTAGCGATTGTCAACTTTCGGCGAGGCTTTATGAAAACGATCAAATAATTATGAAGAGCAATCGCCGCGAGTGATTAACGGTAAAAATTAATCCACCAAACTACTAGGTGAATTTGGATCACGTGATACGGTTCCAAGTGCCGCTGTATTTTTTCGGTTGACGACAATTAATTTCCCTCTTATTAAATTCTCGATCCAATTTTTGAAAAAAACTTTTTTTTTACAATAACTTTTAATTGTAATCTATCTATCTATCGCGATAAAAGTTTTGATTCGGAGGTATATGCGGATTTAGAACGAGCTTTCGTGTGTTGTGCTGTGTGTATATGGTGGATATACCTCGCCGCAGACAGGTACAATTCTTACACGATGGACAAGTCCGCTGAAAATACGAATAAAGAAGGCAAGACGAGATGTAAGTAATGATGATTGTTTAGTTAATTAACGGCGTGTAATGCTTTTAAGACACCTTGACAAGGTGATGCTTTTGCAGCGTGATTAAACTTGCGAAGGATCTGGGTCAGTTCTACGTGTCGAGCTCGGCCTCGCATTTTCAAGGCCATTTCGTAAAGGTATTCAAACCTCTGTAGATAATCCTTCTCGTGACGGAATATCAGACTCGTACAACTCGCTTTTTTATTAAATCTTAATTTTTTTAAAAAAAAAAAATTTGGCATTCGAATTGCTATTTACTTTGATTTCGGGTACGAGTTCAATGTGTATCGTGAGTAACAGGTGTTTTGGCGGCTAAAAATTTGTCGTAAAATTGTAAGAAAAGACAGAGAAAAAAAAAACATTGTCATTCATTAATGATAGAGCAATGTTTCTGCGAGTGTAGTTAATAATTTTGTATCTAAAATTTTTTTATTTATTTGTTTTATAAAATTAGAAATTGATTTTTCCTCCGATACGAGGAGTGAGTTGAAAGTGTATTTTTGTTTTGAACTTCAATCAATAATCATTAAGATAATTTTTTTTTTTTTTTTAAAGGATGAATGCACGTAATTGAAGAGCTTAATATTTTGAACTTTGCCATATATTTCGTCAACAAAATTTCAAAACTTATTGAAAAAACTTTTAAATAAATTTTTTTTAGAGAACTACCGGTATTTTTTTTTATCAAAATTTAAAAATGCGTAAGTTTATCGGTATTAAAATTTTGACTGGGGAAATATTAAGGTACCGGTTCCTAATATTATAATGCAATATATGCGCCAATTTATTTAAAATGCAGTAAGCGCAACTTATTTTTAATTATTCAATTAGTTCTACTGATAATGATTTTTAAAAAATAATGCCGGTTGGTAGTAAGTTTGCGCCCGATTGTTTATCCGCTCGTCACCGCCGATCTCTTTCAGCGCCTTTTTTTTTTTGTTGCTCCAAGGTGTTGATTAGGGACCGGTATATATTGAGACTTTTTCTCTCAATTTCCATTAAATCCTCTATTTAACGAGTGGCAAGTTTTGGTGACCGATGACTCATTAAATCTTCTAGAGATTTGACCCCAAACTATAATGTGAGGGCTGCTCCAACCTACCTAGGTCCTAGAGGTCACTCAAATCCGGGTATATTTTTAGGGCCTGTCAAATTTCCACCTGCCTTTGTTGTACATTTCAACTCTAACCTATTTTAGGTCGTTTTTACCTTTCGGTGAGTAGGCAAAGACAAGTACAGTAGACTTGAAAGAGTCTCGAAAAATGGAAACTCTATACCCCCCCTACTGTATTAAAATTTAAAGTTATAAAGTTTAGGACTTGTTTTCGAGATGGGAGCGAAATGAAATAGGAAAACAACTTTTACATGCGACTAAATTACGTTTGTCCTACTTTTTTTTTTTCCTCACGGCGATATGAAAACGCAAAAACAAAACAAAAAATAGTCTTTTACGATATTTTTGAGGGGCGAGTATCGTTGGGGACCAGGAGAAGATATAGGGGTGGGGTTTGTCTTCCACACGTTGGACGCGGCGATACTGTATATTATAACGTGTCATTGACTCGCCCACCTAATTTGAAGAATTCTTCTTTTTGTTGGAATGAAATTTATTTTCCTTAATCCGTAGTTAACTGCCTCAATTTTGAAGAACGATAGGTGGGCGAAGAAAATGAGACGTTGTGGTTGCCATAGAGATAACGATTAAGGACTGGTTTAACAGCGATATCGATAATGATAAGTCAAATACGCTTTACAGTATATTGACGGTACAGTACTTAGTTTGCGCATAATTACGTATTTAGTTATAGTAATTGTGACAAATGTAGCACACAACAGCTGTCAATAATTCAACACATCTGCTTGATAGAAGATGTTACAATTTCGATGTCATTTGATTGATATTGTGCCGAGGGTGGATTGAAGCGGCGGGAAGAGGTCGGCGGTTGGGTCGAAGGGTCAGCAAGCCTCGAGGGGTCGATTTCAGTTGGGGCGTGTGGAAATACAGTATTAATACAGTTGGCGAATGTTTTAATAATATTAGCTGGACAATATTATATATTTTTTTTTGTTTTCGCGATAAAATGTGCTATATCATTTAGCGTCCTCGCCTAATCATTGTTTTACGACACAATTCACAGGTGGTATTCGAAAGTGAGTCGTTGTTTAACTCGTTTGATTGATTGAAGCTGTTTGGATAAAAATCGTGTCGAGCGTTGACTTAGCTAAAGGTTAAAGTAAACAGACATTGTTGGGTTTGAGCATAATGCGAAGTTAGCGGTCCTCAAAGTTCAATAAGAATTATTATGGTTTCTTAACTTAATTTATTTTATGAATATTATTTTCTACTAAAGTTTAAATGAGGCTAATTGTTTCGTACTGTATTAATATTGAAAGATAGGTATTAAATGAAGATAGATATAAAAGAAAGAGCGAAAGACTCGGATTTAAAATTTTTAAAAAAAACCATTTAAATCAACTTTACTCATATTACCCTTTGGGTGACTAATCAAATAAATATTTTTAAAGAAACGAAAACTCCAAAGCGTTTTGGATAACTTGGGTTTTACTGTACATGCGGTACAGTGTACTTTAATAGTAATAAAAAAAATATTTTATTAAGTTTTTCTTCGAACAAGCTTGTACTAAAAAAGGCGAAACATTCGAGGAACTTTCGAGATGTGAATGATAGTTATTATTTTTTGGCGCCGTATAATGAAATAAATAAAAATGACATAAATTTATTATATCAGGAGTTTTAGTTTGCATGATTTAAATCTTATTTTGGTTCGGCATAAGCTTACCAGGAGACTTAATCTACCGTGTGTGGCGATTATCAGAGAAACGAGATTTTAACTCATTTAAAAAAAAAAAAAAATTTTTTTTGTCTTGTTTTAGAACTTCTAAAAGAACGTTGTGGCGCACCTTTTTTTAAGTTTTTTTGTTGCTACAGACAATTTAAAACTAGATTAACAAATTCTGCAGGGTAGGCTATGCATTAGTATTTCGCAGATTTTACGTTAAAGGTTTTACGTCTATGGCCTTGACAGTCGATCAATCAATAATTAAAAAGTTTACCATAAAAATCCAACTGTAATAAAAAATTTTTATTTTTAAAATTAAATCTTAAGTCTTAAAGTTACGCATGCGTAGCTCGCGCGACCATCTTAATTCGGATATAATGTAATAAAGCTGTAATAATAATTATTGTAAATCATGCAGTAATTGAGGTATCGTAACGTACATAATTTAGATTGTAATTTTAATGATTTTATTTAAATTTTACCAGTATAGTATTTCGATTAACGGTGATAAAAAAAATGCACGCAAAATTATTATGCTGTAATAAATTTGTGTGCTTAATAAATTTATGAATTAATTGTTATTTTGGTTTTAATTAAAAACTCGCCTTTCCAACGATTCTACGGTATCATTGACATTTTCTACTAGGCTAATGTTGATTTTAAAGTGTAAAATTGATAAACGGTTGTACCTTGGATGTTTTTGAAGCGGATAATCGGTAAATCGTAAAGTTATTTCATAAAGTTGCGTCATAATGTAGCACTGGTTTTGCGATGATGAGCAGCTGTGGCAGCCTGACCTATATTTACAATCAGCTGATAATGTTTTTTTGCTATCCAGGCAGTGTTCTCGTGTTTCTTAGCGATTGGGAAGCGATGATGAAATTCAGAGCCAATTTTTTTTTTTTTTTTTATTTTGAAAGTGAATTTTTTTTTTTTTTTAAAGAAAAATCAAATTTTTGATTTAGAAAATATTATTATTGTTTGGCTGGTGTCAACTGATTAACCTTTTTGGGGTTAGTTTTTTTTTATTTTATGTGTGTGTGTGTTGAGTTAACAACAGTTGCGATCAATTTTTGTCTGAAATTATTATGTGCGAGATTTATTTTTTTTTTTTCGTGTTGACTCTCTCGCACTACTGTAACCGTAGCCAAAAATGACGTGGAAGGAATAAAAGTGGCTGTCCTTGACGTCAAGCGTTCAACTCTGGCGAATGACAGGTCCTTGTACGATTTTCATCCAACACATCACGGAGGGTTTCTCTTTTGCATAACATTTTTCACTTTTAACCTAACACTTTTTTTTTTTTTTTTAAAAAAAAAGTAAAGTTATTTTAGACGAATGGGGTTTTTTTAAGGAAAACAAAATTTAAAATTAGGTCAAATTGGTTTATTTTTTTTAGTTGCTGTTGCAATTAATGAATTGTATTAATGCGCATAAGTAATTGGTTGTGCACATGGTTCGAGGCTTGAAACGTGCGCGCCGATTGTAAAAGCGATTTACGACTTTGATAATAATAATTAATATGCTTCAATTATTGCGTAAACTCGCAAGTATTTATCACAAAACAGATTGACTAGCGAGTGAATAAAATCGGTGCAATTAATTTAACGAAATGAACGGTAATAGATATTTTTTAAATTGCAATTTTTGTCGCCGTTTTAGCAGAGAGAATAAATAGGCCTACATGTATGGAGAAAAAGCGCGCATGTAAACAAGGTGCAAATAATAAAATAATACAAAAAAATAATGCACAAATTCTTGGCTAACCGCAACACTCGAAACATCAGTAGCGTCCAACTCTTTCAAAAAAAAATTCTCACACTTATTAGCATTTGCGCAATAACTTAACACTCTACGTGAATTTGTCAAGACAATTTGGGAGCCTAGAAAGGTCCCAAGCAGCATTATTTTGTTTTTATTCAGTATTTCCAAAGCTGGTTTAATTTTGAATGCGAATTGATTTATTTTAAAAAAGGTGTTTTTTTTATTTTATGGTTGATTGAAAATTGAAGAAATAGATTTTACTGAATCAAGTAAACGTTAATGTTATCAAGATGTGACTTTTTTTTTTTTTATTATTAATGAAGATTATTTGGCTTTTAATTTGCATCTACATTTCTTTGGAACTATCCCAATACACTCCATTGGAACGATTAAATTATTATATTCACGCATTGTTCAAAGTAAATGCAGGCCAAGTTAAAACTTTTTTTTTTTTTTTAATTATTAAGTTCGGTTTTCGAAATGAGACTTGCACTTAATTAATGAGGCCGGATGTTGAATGCAAAATTATAATATGCGATTTTGTTAGATTAGTTGGAATGTTGATTTCCGCATAAGGAAAAAATGTTGATGTAAGAAAAGGGGTATTGAAAGTGTTAAATGACGCAAATTAATAAGCGTTTTTGACTAGTAATGGTTTTGATAGTGAAGAAGACACTATTTTGTAGTGGCATTTTTAATGAAAGTATTACGCGAATAAAAAAAAAATATGATGATATCGAAATAGGTTTTATGTTACAGTACCGGTATATTTTCAATTTAATAGTGATTGAGATTGATGGTAAGGAAAAGCGAACGGCTAAAAAGTAAACAGTTTTTTCATTATTTGAATATTTAAAATATTATAGTTTATTCGGTTTTTATACGTTAATTTAATTAATTAATAACAGTAATTTGAAATTTTTTTCTGATCTAGTAATACTGTAGTATAGCATGTGGAATGACTAGCCATATCTTGACGTAATATATCCCGGAAAATGAAAAATGACGAACATAATCGCTTATTTATTATTACTAATTTAGTTGATTTATTCTATAAATTTATACGTTTACATGTGTTATAATTACGCTGTACATGTAATTTAAAATGTTGAAGAACAGTGTTGAACAAGGTTGAGGAATTTCAGAGTTAAAAAAAAAATGTTGGAGGCAATTTCGTAGAATTTTATGAGATACATATTATATTTAGCCTTTGTTATTCATTGATTTAATCAAAGATCTTTAAAAAAAAAAAAAAAATGTTAAATACGAGAATGATGTGCTCGTTTGATGACCGCTGGATTGTTTACATCGGAACTTTCTTCTTCGATTTTTACATTCTTAGCTATTAGATTAGCTGTTAATAATGAAAACTGTATAAACTTGGTTTTTCTTGAAGCAAACTCTGCATTCATTTGAGGGAGAATAATATATGGTATTGTAACAAATATGGCATTCTACGAAATACCACAAGTGCTACTCTCATTATATTTTTGTCGCCGGTTCTAATTTTGATTGAGAATTTTGATGACAGCAAGAGATTTTAATCCTCGGTAAAATGTAGTACTATACATGTTAAACGAATATAATTATAAAACCACTGAACAAGATCAAAATAATGTGTAAGCGTAAATGTAAGGGACAGAGCCCCACGACCCAGCCAAAATCATAAAATAACGTTCATTTGTTTATAAAAATCTTTTGAATTTTTATTGTTTGTGGTGGCAATAAGATTGACTTAGTCACGTGGTATGACAAACTAGAATCTCAGATGAGAATAAAAATTATTTTAACAAACTGATACCGAGAACCACCGTAATCCGAGATGGATTAACGGAACAATGTGTAAAAATTCTATATAAAATTAAAAAATTGTATGCCTTAAATTTGATTATTTGGACTATTATGGCTAGGCTATTATCAATATTTAGTGTTAAAATTGATTTATTTTTTAGTTACGGCGGTTCTACTATTTTTAGTTTTAGTAAACATTTGCTTCATTGAATTAATATTGTTTTTTAAAATCTAGGCCTATAGCTTATTTCTGTTTGAAAGGCGAGGAAATAATATCTTCGGGTTATTTTTAACTTGCAAAAAATAAAATGTAATTTTATATTGTGTAAACACAGTCGTTGTATTACAGTCTATAGACTCTATACCCGTAATAGCAAAACGTTTGACATTTTTATTTGTTTTACGTTTTATTATTTATAATATTATACAGTAATGGTTTTAATTTGAATAATAGGCTCCGATACAGCTATGACGTACGGTATCGTCGTTATGAGTGCAAACGACATTATCTCATAATTATGTTCCGGAGTTACTTTTATTAAATTTTTATGACGCAATTATTGCGTTTTTCGAACGAGATTCTAAGCTCATGTTGACAACGATTGTCTGCGCTCGTTGATCCTCTCGATTAATCGATAGTTGATTTGTGCTGGCAAGTGTGCTCACTATCAATTGAGTCAATGGGTCGGTGACTTTTCTCCGCCTTCAAAATGGTTTAACCAGAAAAACGTTAAATTAATAAGCTTTTTGTGAAATTGGCAATTATTGTTTACAGCTAAGCTTTCCTTAACAAATAGGATGATGTCACTACAACTCTTACAAAGTTTTTTTTTTAAAGTAAAATTTGACACCGAAGATTTAATAAATAATACTGTAATTAAAGATTTATCACATTATAACTTACTGTAACAATTTAAAGTGTAAACGCTTCTAATGAAACTTCGCACCGAATAGCAGGGACGTCTTTTAGGAGAATTTGTAGGAAAAAATTGTACTAGGTTGTCACTTTTCCCACCCAAAAAAATATACAGTGTATACCGTATATTTTTTGGCGCTTCGCAAGCTCGGTGCTTGTTTATTACCGTCTTATACCTTGCTACTTTTACTTAGTGGGTACCTATAGGATTTCTACCGTAGTGGGTAAAATATGTACTTTTTAGCAAAATAAAAGAAGGGGGGGGGGAATTATTTTTGTTTCCGAGTTTTGATTTTACTTCTCACTCTCTGAATAAACCTGAAATGACGTCCCTACAGAACAACCAAAATTCTATTCGTTAAGCGCCCACATTTATCTTTCATGAAACAGCTGTCTGGCAGCCTACTATAGTTCGCAATTTTTGGAGCAATATATCGGTTTCAAAAAATACTAATAAAAATAGGGCTCAACTTACAAGTTGATTTAGCGCGACATACAAGTATTCTGAGACGATTTATATGAGCGCTTTGTTTTTTTTTTCCTAATTTTCATGTAGAACTTTACAGGTCTAGAGCAGTAAGAGACTACATGTCTAGAATAGTAATAGAAGTCTAGAATAATACATTTTCGGATACCCACGAAAGTGTTTCGCTATTTATTTTGCCATACAAAAGGTTGATTTGCTATCGGTGACACATTTTTGATTTATTTATAAGCCTAGTTTAATAATTTTTTTTTTTGCTTTTGGCTGGAAATTGGCCGCTTCTTGAAAAAATGCCGTTTTATAATCATACCTAAAGCTTATCTACAGTACACTGTATTTACAGAGTTTATAAACGTGATTTTGATTTGACGATGTTTATTTATCATTTATACAAAATTAATTTGTATGGTTATAATAATCAAATAAGTCGTGTATTTTGGTTATCTCATTGTATTTATTATTTTATTTTTTTATCATTTATTTATTTTTAATATGGGCGTAATTTTTCGTTCATCTTCGAATTTTGCCTTTTATAGACGGCATTGATTAGCAAAATAAAAAAAAAGCTGATAATTGTATAGAAATTGATAGTTCGCTCATAACGGAAATAAGTTGACGATTCGTTTATCAAATATTTTGGAGAAATCAAATAATGTTGATGGTATAATTTTATTGACTTCCAAGGGTGTTATTATCGCGCGGTTAATAGTTTTTCGAACAACCCGATACCTCTTTGAAAACTTCCGGTTAAATGTTAACTCCGTTTGAATGTACAGATGTACCGTAAATAATACAGTAATACGAGCGAATAAAAGGTTAAACGCGACATAGGAAATGTGGAATACACGAAACACTTTGTGCTAAACGCTGCGGTTACAAATTGTCGGTATTCGGCGCTGAGTGATTCACTCGTTCATTCATAGCCAAAATACGAGTTGTATCAACGCTTGTATTGAGGCAGGGAGGGTGAATATGGAATTAGGTTTTTTTTTTTTTTGACAAAAAAGAAAGAGACGAGTCAAGAGAGAAGAGAAATTGACCCTACTGTATAATGTGTTTTCATGCTTAATCTGACACCCGCTTTTTATCACTTTCTACTCTCGCGACTAAATTCACTTTTGAGTGAAAAGTTGAGCAAAGGTTTCTAAACGAGGGTGATATACATCTTCCTAAACGATGGCGTATATACTTTTATGCTAATGAAAAATGCATTAGGAACTGTCTCCGAGATCAGTTAGGCCTGCATAGTGTGTCTGATCTGAAATACTGTAAGCTACAATTAATTATTGGTTCATCGTGGTAAAGAATGTGATTTAAAAGGAGACGAAAAAAAATTTCTTTCTTTTAATAGGCTAATAGGATATTTTGGTGGCTAGCGTTTCACCTAGAACTAATTTTGATAAAACACCAGATTAATAATAATTTTTATGATGTTGCTATACAAACGAGGAGAAAAGAAAATACTGCACAGTGCATGCGCACGCAAATACAGACGCTCGGTTAATATTTTGATCTTGGATCTGGAAACAGGGTTTACATTCAGTAAATACTGTATTAATAACGATATTAAAGCGATAATGTTTGCATTTTGTTTGCTAAGCTTATTTATTTGGTCATTTCGGATTAAACGATCTTACTGTAGGTTAAATCTCATTCTTTAAATTTTTTTTTAAAAACTCTTTAACTCGTTCACAAAGTTTAAGGTTGGATGCCAACTCTATCCGCGAAAAAGACAAAAACAGAATTAAAATCAATACCGGTAGATTTCATTTTTTAAAGTCAGATTTCTGAATTTGCATCGAAGGCTTCAATATAATTTTGTCTTTTAGTGAAATGATTTTTTAAAAGAAATTTAATCTCTTTTTGGAGAAAAAAAAAAAAACTTTTTTGCTGCGGTCGAAAATAATTAGCTTAATCTTCTTTAACGTTAGTGAGTTATTTTCACAATTACGGTGTGAATTCTATGAATGTCTCGCTTTCAATAAAAGAGGATTTTATTTTATTCAGGTAAAAAAAAAAAAAAAAAATTAAGCTGATTACGTGAATGATGAGGAAAAGATGAAAATTCATGAACTAGTGGGTTGTATTGAATAATAATTTAGATAAAATAATATTTTAAGTAACTTTATTTTGTTTAAGGGTATAACTTCGCCGGGAAATATTATGAAATGGGTGGAGATCGAGTTAGAAATAGAACTTGTTAAAAGTTTTTATGGCAAAATTTGCGAAAAAAAATGTGGGTGAAATATTAATTATTTAAAGTAGGTAAAACGCGTGTTTAACCGCGAGCACAACTGGTACAGTATAATATAACTTACAGTAATCTTTTTTCTTTCTTTCGTGAAGAAGTTAGTTTAAAAAGAAGAAAAACAAGTAGACACTGTGTTGGAGGAGTGTATTATAGTGAAAGTACAGTAGGGGGGGAAATGATTGAGAGAGCCTTTCGTTGTTCGCGTCTTTCGTTTCATTTTCAACGATGGATAGATGGTTTGAAGTAAGTGTTGGGCGATTACGTGGCCCTATCCAAACTGCGATCAATGCCAGGTCGTATTGTTTCAAGCAAGCGTCTTTCCTCAGTCTACTCATTTTAGCGGGCAATTATCTTATAAAGCGAAAAATGCATTTTAAAATAAGCCTAATTGAAAATGCCGTTACAACATAATTTCAATCCAATAACATTGTTCGAGGGGGAAAGTGAATAATAAAATATGTATGCGTCGAAATAGACTCGTATTGAAACAAATCGGAAAATCAATATTTTAAAGTTTTATAAAATGCTTAGGTAAATACTGTATTTCTGCAGCTTTAAAAAAAAGTTTGGTACATGTACAGTACAGTAATATCATAACCGAGCACATCTCGAATCAGTTTAAAATTGATCGAAATACCATTTTTACTCGTATTATTTTTAGTAAGTAGCCTACATTCACTTATTATTAAAGTTATTATTAAACCAAAAATTTGAAGTATTATGAAATTTAATACTTCTGCATTATTATGTTTGTGCGTGTAAAAAAAAAAAAAGGAAAATTGATTCGACACCGGATGACCTTGTGAGCCCCAATTGGAGAAATAATTGTTTTCACTAACCTTTTCCCTGCACATACCGGTAATAATTATTATTTCTTTCAATCCTATTACAGTAATCCACTCGTTATTTTTTAGTTAAACGGCATTCTTTTAAATCTCATTTTTTCAAAGATTTGACTCATTGAGCAAATTGTAAGATCTCTTCTACTCGTTTACTAGATCCAAAATGGGTGACAACTTCATTCGAGAAAAAGGCCAATTTAATACTGCACCGGTATTAAAATTAATTGGACTTTTTGATTTCATTTTTAAGTCAGTTTTGTCTTTGCTCCAATAATTTGTTTTTGCCTCAAACGTTTGGGTAATTCGTAATTATTATTCGTTTCAGTTTTAGGTTTAAGTACTCTAGCCTACTGTACATTTTTTTTAAAATTAAATTCAATTTAAGCGTGCAAATTTTAATAGCATAACAATACGCGCGTTTATTTATTATAATACAGTGAGCGTATCTAGCTCATTTTTGTGTTGCTTTTGAGGACAAAACGGCAAATTCGATTACATGTAAACTTACTACCTTGTGACTTTAATAAGCGCTGATCACATCAAAATTTATGTTTTCACTACCTATGTATCTCAACGTAATAACATACTGACAGTATGCTGTACATGTATTTGCTAAAATAGCTATTTTAATCATCTTTTACCAAAATACGAGTACAGTACACTGTATAGAAAAACGTTTTCATCAACATACAAAGTTCAGGATGGCTTTTTTTCACGTGCGTTTTAAATTGTCTAGAATATAATTATTCTGCCGTTCGCTTGAATTAGCAACTTCAGCCATTAAATTAAAAAGTAAAGTTTAAGATTGTCAAATAAATCAAATTTTGCTAATTTTTTTGGAAAAAAAATCCCAATACAGTATGAACTTCTAAACCGAAATATAATGTTACCTCATACTTTTCAAATTGCAGTAATTTGTGTAATTAACGTTTTGATTAATCTCGTATGTTTTCAATAAGGTAGGCCTATGTAATTCTATCATTTGAACACAATCGTTGAGCGACATAATTATTCAATTATTTTCTCCGTGTAAATGTTGTAGATAATAATATAATCGCTGTGGGAAGGATTGATATAAACATGCTATAGGAGATTAGTAATTGACTATTCTTGTACTCTGTAGGGAAATTAAATTGAATAAGCGTGACGAAATTTTCTTTTTAAAGAAAAAAAAAATGAATGGGTGTAAGTATAAACTAGGAAATAATTACAGTAGCCTACACGTATTGAGTAAAAGTGGGGAAAAGTGGATAATACAGTAGCAATTAATTGAAAAGCGAATCATATTTATTTTGTTTCATTTGAGTAAAAGGATATTATGCTTATCAGTTTCAAGTTTTATGAAGTTCAAAAACCTGCGATGCCACCTTTTTATTACGTCGAATGGGATTGAAAGAGCGAAAGAACCTGAGCTCTAACGCTTTCCCTCCAAATGTGTGGAGCCTGGTGTATAGTGCTTAGAAAACTGTATCGCTAAAGATGTTTTTCTCCCAAATCGCGGTGCTACAGTACATGTACAACGTGGTATTAAGAAACCTTGACATTGTTATAATTCGAAACGAGCGTTTTTGGATGCTCGCGGCTCATACTTTTCATTTCAATAAGTGTCCTTGAAAAATAATGACTGGCTATTGTCGCTTTTAATAATTCTCGTGCAATGGAAAGCGTTAATAATAACCCAAAAATTCTCGCAGTATTT
Organism: Polydesmus complanatus; assembly: GCA_034692225.1. Taxonomy (NCBI): domain Eukaryota; kingdom Metazoa; phylum Arthropoda; class Diplopoda; order Polydesmida; family Polydesmidae; genus Polydesmus; species Polydesmus complanatus. The sequence goes on along the minus strand of JAQGAZ010000448.1, from coordinate 25,688 downwards.
GTTTATTTATTTAAAAAAATAATAATAATAATAGATTTTGCTATTGTTAGAATAAACACGGAAAAGGCAAACCAATAAATTGATTGTTAACTTTTATGTAATGTAATGTCATTTTTATTAGTATTATGAAATAATAACTATCTTTTTTTTTTTTTTTTTGAGCGACTTTGATTATTTTTGATTGATATAATTTATTGTTAGTGTGTGTACAAAGGGAAAAGGAAAACACGGTTTGAAATCGATATTCCACTACAATGACATTTTCGCTCTTCACAGTTTTCCAACCTCAGTCGAGCAGTTTCAATTCGTCGAGGAGCACTTTATTCGTTTAACAATAAATTCAATTAAGGCTCGTCAATGAAAATAATGAAGTCTTTAAAAGGAAAATGGCTTAAAAATAACGATTGCATTAACTAATAGTCTTAATTTAAAAGGAGAAAAAAAAATATTAAGTTGCAATTAACTTTTATTAAGCTACAATAATTTAGGAATTAGCTTGCGTGATTATATAGGCCTTAAACAATAATTAAAGATTTTTTTTTTAGAACTTGGTTATCGATAATAATAAGCGTTACAATAATAAATAATTAATTAACGTAAAATGTGTTTTGATTACTATTTGATGATTAAGTATCGCTAATAGCGTGACGATTATAAAAACTTTTAAGCAGTTTGTAAACATTATACTCGTAGTAGAAGAATTTCATTCAGCCGTTTATGCACTGTAATGTGTAGGCCTACGATTTACGAGTTAGCTTTTAGGGTTGACATTACGATATTACACGGTAAATATGGGATAAAGAATCTTTGTGTGGGTTGGGAAGACGTGTTTTTTTTTCTTCTTCTTCTTCTTTCTCAAGCGATCAATAAATGGAAATAAATGTGTAACAGTAGCAACATAAACCGCTTATTTCCTATTCTCTCGAACAATTTGAAAAGACCGCATACGGACTTGAATCTCGTCTAGTCCTATTTACCGACTCACCTGGATAATTATCTTGGTTTAAGTCGCTTCGAACGATTCGTTTCCTAACTTTTATTTACAAAGAGTTGTTAGCATTTTTTTATTATTATTATTATTTAAAGAAATTACGGAGCTTAATTAAAGTAGGCCTACACATAAGGTAATCTGAAGGCGGCGCTAAGTTATCGGTTACATCAGATGAAGGTAATGCGATGTATGTCACTTGAGCGGTAAAACCGTTTTGATTAAGTTAATGCCCGCATAGAACTTTGTCTGACAATTAAATTTAACTGAGCGCCAATAATGCACTTTTTATCAGGTAATCGCGATACGAAATGATTTTTGTTAAAAGGAATTTTTTTGAAAAGTAGAACATTAATTAATTAATGTTATGAATGCTATTGAATTGTGCTTAAAAATTAAAGTTCTTAATAATGCCGATTTATTAAATTTAATATTATGGTTATGACGCGTATCGGTAATAAAATACACTTAAAAAAATTATTTAATTTTGTTGTGACTTGAAATTGCAATTGTGTGGACTTAATCACTGAAAAAATACAAATTTTCTTGAAAAAAAATATTGTTGTGGAATAATTTTTTTTTTTCTTTTATTTTAGCTCAATGTTCTTCGTCGAGAGTCAACGGCGGCGGATCAAGTACCGGTAGTGATCGGCAGCGGGTTGAGGATGAGCTGACGAGACTGAAAAACCTCATTCATGATCAAGATCAACAACTCGTATCCTTTTTATGAAAATTTGTATTTTTAGGTCATTTATATAAAAGTCGGGAAAAAATTTTTCTTTAGCACTTTCTTTAGGCTGAAATTAACAGAATTATTGAAGATGATCAGACAGAAATTAAAGATATTCGTGGTGAAAAAGAGGCATCTATCAATGACAGGCGTAAGATCGATGCTGACGTAGTGGCTCTAAATAACGAAATGTCCACCAAGGTTTAAACAAAATAAATAAACGTTTTTATTACGTCTTAATTCTTGATTGTGCGCACTAAATTAGTGATTTAATAAAACATTTGTGAAAATAAATGATGCACCTATATTTTTTTTTTAAAAAAAACCTGTTGTGGTTTTAATTGCTCTAATCACAGTATAGTGCTAATTTTAGTTTTATTTTTTTATTTTATGTTTAGCGTTAAGTGTGGATTTTAAATACAGATTAGATAACTGCTAATTTCTTTATCAGTGAATTTTCTTTTGCAAACTTAAGTTTATATAACTTTTTTTCTACTTTTTACAGAGAGATACCCTAATGAAACTTCAAGGAAGTTTACAATATCGAACTGAAGATGCCTTGAATGAAGCGATTAGGTAGTGAAAATATTTTTAAATTAATGTTATCTTATTTAAAATTTATTTTAATAAATGTTTTGACAGACGACTTCAAGTTCAACTGGAAACTAACAATTACAGAGTTTTAGAAGAGAAAAAAATTGTACAAGAAATTGACAGATTAAAACGTTCTAAAAAGAATTTAAAGTATAATTATTTATTTATTTTATTCTTAATTTTTTACTAATTTTATTCTTAATTTTTTACTAATTTTTTCTTTAATTTTTTATAGAGAATATTTAACGCTTAAAGAAGATCTAGATCGAATTAGAGAACGCCAGCGGACGAGGAGGGAACAACGCGAAGTAATAAAAATCAAATTACAGTTTGCTTTTCAAGATTTAATACAGTACAACAATTTTGTTTAGAAATTACATCGACAAATTTCGGCTTTAAAATCAAAAGAAGATAAATTGAAAAAAGAAAATCTTGAAAGGCGGCCAATGGTCGAACAACTTAGACGAGGTTTGATTAGAAATATATTTCTTCTAGGAATTTAAATAATTGAAAATGTGATTTTTTTTTTTAGACATTGACGAATTACATATTCAAAAGCGAAATGTGGTTACTGAATTAAAACAGTTACCTCCTGTTACTAATACCTATGTAAAACCACAGTCCATACCTCAGAGAAGGCCTTCCAGTTTTAAAAGAAAAGATAGTAGCCAAGTCCCACGAGACGAATTTACAAATAAGGGATCACAAGATAGCTTTTGTTTTTGGAAAAAGGACAAGTAAATACTGCGTATAAAAATATAAGACTTAGTTTTTGTATTTGCCAATTTTAAAATTTTAGGGTCGATCCTTTGGAAGAAAAGCGAAAATTGTGCAATACTTTAATTTCTTATCTGCATAAACTATCTGGTACTTCGCTATTAACACCAACAGCTCAAGCTTCAGAAAATATTACGTTCGGTAAGTTTAATGGATTGTGATTTTGAAATTAACGTCCCAGTTTTCAATAGATGGATGTTATTTTAGAGTCTACTCTATCTGATATTCAAGACGGTGAAAACTTAATGATTTTACGTAAAAAGAATGACGATGATGAAGTGGGAATTAAGGGTAACCGTGGAAGTAAAAAAGGACGAAAAGAAATGAAAAAAATTAAAGTATTGTGTTGTATTAAATTACAATACGAAGTTTCCTTTTTTAAAATACCGGTAATTTTTTGCTTTCTTCATAGAATAAACTTCTGAGTCACACGCCAGAAACAATAGATCAGTTCTTCAAATTGGATGTGAAAACTCCATCAATGTCAAGTGATATACCAATTGCTATAGAAGCCTTAAATGCAAAAGCGGTAATTAATTAAACTGACAAATCAGTTTTTCAATTGATTGAATCAATTAATTTGTTTTATTTAGTTATCGCTAGCTTTGGAAGTGCAGATCTCAAATGACAGTGAGCAGAACGCGTGCTCTACTGAAGATATTATTACTGTTTTAGAAAGCGACAGTTTAAAAATAGCATCCATGATTTCAAAAGTAGAAAACTATATTTTAGATGAGCATAAGGATAATGACGGCGATTTGATGGCTGTAGTTAATGGCGACGTTTTGGATAACGATTTGGAAGATAATGTCAATGACAGCGTCGCTGAATCTTGTGAAACTGTTGGAAAAGAGTTTTCAGATAGTGAAAATGAGCACTCGAGTCAATTGGCCAAAGTTCACGTGTTAACTATTCCTCTTATGAATGGCATTAGCGCAAACGATGCTTTTGCTGATATAGAACACTCATCTACTGACAATTCAGGACAAACTAGTGATCATCATCTACCTTTAATTGTTAATTTAAATGGTTCAAATATTCAATCGTGCAATAACAATTTGAATTTATCAGTAATTTCGTCCGTTAAGGTAACTGTTTTGCCCGATTTATGATGCATATTTATCGTATGTGACTAGTCGACAAATTTTACCATAAAAAAAAACTAAAAAATTTATTTTTCTTTTAGGTGAATTAGTTGTGGAATTTGTTAAATTAATTTCTACTTAACACTTTTAACTGGTTTAATTTGATTAGCTAGGGTTATTTTGTGCACATTTTCTCTAGTTGAATGAGATTATAGTACAGATGTGAAATTCGCATACGATAATAATTATTGTCGTTCATAGAGTAGCGAAGTAAAACAATACTTTTACTGTATTTGACAGCTTCAAATTTTGCTGATGATCAAGTTATTCAGCTATTGAACTGTTAATTTCAAAATTTGTACCTACCGTTAGAGTACAAAGGCAGCCATTTATACCTCATAGTTTTTATCGTTGCACTTTACATTATGTTAATACTTTGTACAATAATCAGCATCTGCTAAATTTTTGTTAATTCTCAGTTGGTTTCATGTGTCTTATTAACTTAGTCTAATTTTGTTGTTGTTTCTTTACTGTCAATTAATTTGAATTAGTTTTGTCTCTCCCATTCGAATTTTTAATTGCATGTTTAATCCTTTGCTATTTTTAAGTTATAACATGATTTTTTTTAATGACAATGAAATTATTAAGTTGATTAACATTTTTTTGACGTTTTTTTTACAAGTTTTTTTTTTATTGATTTGCATGTTTAAGTTTTTAGTTTTTGAAACTGCATCTTATAAATAACGTAATATGTAATACGTTTATAATAATTGTTTGCTATGCAAATGATCTTACTTATTATGAAGAATGTTGGAACTTGATTCATTTATATTTGAAAATGATAACTAACTTCTAATTGTTTAAAACTGGTTGCAAATATTTTTTTCACGAGTGAAAATTATTTGTAAATAAGATTATTAATTAAGATAAATATTTTGGATACTAAATTTTGCAAACATAGACCTACATAATTATGGTAACTGCATAATTATACGGTATACTTTTGCATTTCCATAATTTTTCAAATTTATAATTTATGTCTTTAAATAATTTTTATTTACGTTCTACGTATTTACGATGAAGTTTGAAATTTTTAATGCATTCGTAAACAAAAATTAATTATTGTATTTTGTAAGTTATTTTTATTACGTTTTTTTTTCTGTGATCGTTCTATGTACTGTATAATATTTAAATGAAGAAATTTGGCTGTCGTTTAGCCTGTGATTACATTAGCCAAGTTATCTAATTTACGATTTATATAAACAGTATTTTGATTTTGGTTAGTAAAATAGTGTTTGACGTACGAAACAGATTGACTTGCTTTAATTATTATTGTCAACAAATTAATTGAAATACTGCTTAAAAAAATTTGTGAGTTTAAAATAATCGAATAATTTAATGCTTAAATTTCTTGTATATGTTTTTCTATATGATTAATTTATGCATTATACTTTTTTTTAAAAAATTTGATTTGGTCGATAAATGATTTAAAAGCACGCGATAAATTATGACCTAAGCAAATTGTACAATAATTATTAATGTAACTTTTAATTTCTGTAAATTTTTGCAAGATAGGTACATTACTATCCTTTTTTTTTTAAAAAAAAAAGTGAAAAGTGATAAAAAAAAAAATTTCGAAAGAAAAGAAAGATAATATTGTTATACGAAAACGTTTTATTTGTAAATAAAACGTTTGCAATAAAGAACAAAAAATTTAATCCTGTATTTTATTGTAGAATATTTTTATGACCTTGTAGAACAGCAAGTGTTTAAAATAATTTTCATTTTATTAAAGCAAGGTGTGGATATATTTACAACACAAAACTACTATATCTGAAGTATATTAACGTCGGTACAAGAAATGTTTGTAAGTATTTGAGTATAAAGAGCTATTAAAGTGTAAAAAAAATATTTTATTTTAAACATCTTTTTTTAAAAAATAATAAATTAATTATCGATATCGAATCGGAAGCTATCGATACTTCCACCGTGTGTTTGTGACGGAAATGTAAATGAAAGGTGTATTGGTTTGTTTCCTTATTTACTAGATTTTATAGACAGAGATAATAATAATAATCTTTATATTGATTGGTTGATTATCATTCGCCGCTCATGGAATGGGGAATTGACAGTGATAAATATGTTTAAAAAAAAAAAATTGTAGATAAAAGTTTGATGCCAACACCGACAACGTTAGATCAACTTCCGACGTGTTTCCGACGCTACATGTAGCTGTGTTTACCCGGTGATTTAAATAATTAACTACCTTCCACGTATTAATTGCGAAAATGGTATTATCAACGAATCTTTTTAACTCTATACGAAAATTTGATGCATATCCTAAAACACTCGAGGATTTTCGAATTAAAACCTACACCGGAGCAATAGGTATACCATAATAATAATTCATTGGTTGAGTAAAATAATATTACACAGTATGCCTGATTTCAAGCTATGTTTTTCTTTTCAATTGACAGTGTCTATTTTAAGTGCAATTTTAATGGCAATGCTATTTATATCCGAGTTTCAATACTATTTAACGCCTGAAATAAAAGAAGAAATATTTGTCGATCTTAGTCGTGGAAACAAATTAAGAATTAACGTCGACATAACGTTTTCCAAAGTTCCATGCAATTGTAAGTTCAAGTTTGGGCTTTTTAAAAGTCTACGGTAGAATAACAATAATTATTAACTAATCTAAATAATTTTTTATTTCTTGAATAGTTCTCAGCATCGATTCCTTAGACGTTTCCGGCGTTCAGCAAATAAATTTAGATCATAGTATTTTTAAGAGAAGATTGGACCTTGATGGCAAACCCATTGAGCGACCAGAAAAAGAAACGAGTACGTAGTAAAATTTAATATACCGGTAATAATGCTTGAATAAACTTTAATAAAACCGTATTTTATTTTTTTTAGACATCGGAGTACCTACAGAAAAACTTCCAGAAGTAGTGAGTAGGCTTTCATTTATGATTTAAGATTCTTTTTTTTTTTTTTACACGAACTGTAATTTATAATAGACTACTAAAAACGAATCAGAATGTGGCAGTTGTTATGGAGCTGAATATCCTGAAAAACCGTACGTGGCTGATGGAAGTTTAAATTTTTAATTTAGGATACAGTAGTGTACATGTACAGTATTTGAAATTAAAAATGAATTGGGCGTTTCACAGATGTTGTCAAAGTTGTGAAGACATTCAGGAAGCGTATCGTAAAAAAGGCTGGGCTTTTCGGAATCCTGAAGAATATGTTCAATGCGTGAAGGAAGGATGGACGGGAAAATTGAAGGAGCAGCAAAACGAAGGTTGCAGAGTGTATGGATTTATAGATGTTAACCGGGTAAATTGAAAAAGTCGAAACGAGAAAGGTGGCAATAATTATTGTGATTAATTTGAAATGTTTTATAGGTAGCCGGAAATTTTCATATTGCGCCTGGTCGTAGCTATCAACAACATCACGTTCACGGTAAAATTATCTCAGACTACTGTATTTATATTTGAACATAAGAATTTATTTCGAAATTTGTACTTAGTTCACGACCTACAACCATTTTCCGCCTCACAGGTAAGAATTATTAGCACCAACTTTCAAATACGAATTCCATTCTTTTCGTTGTTAATATTCATTAGCATAGGGATGTAATTTTTTTTTTTCTTTGATAAATTTGTTCAGAAACGTTGCCTAAAATTTAATTTTTTTTATTTTTAAGTTTAATTTGACTCACACGATCCACCACATGTCATTCGGTGCGCGTGCGGGAAAACGAAATGGACCATTAGACGACTTGCAAGTAGTAGCTGATCAAGGTAAACATTAATTGAATAATTTTTTTGACTTTTCAAAATGCACTACAATAAAATTCTTTATTCGCGCAAATTATTTATCAATAATACTAAAAGATGCTATTAGTTAATAGCTAGTAATAATCAGCATCTAATTCCAGTTCCAATTGCCATAAACGTTCCGAAAGTTCCTCCCCCTTGCAGCATTACTTTTCCGACATTTTGAATAAGCTCCCTGCCTCGCACTCCAAACCTAACGGAATTCAAAAAAAAAAACAATCCCCTCCCCTATTAAACATATTGAACCATTGCGTACGTGTCAAAAGTATTCTTTACCTAAAAGCTTGAAATCCACCAAACAATGCGCCCGACGCCATCCCAACGCAAAATCCTATCGTAAAACCTAATTTGACTTTATCGAAACACGTCGGACCGCTATGATAACCACCCGGTACAGGAACAGGCATCTTCGAATAGGCGTTTTAGATCTAAATAACGTCGCACATATTAATTTTGAGTTTTTCAAGCTAAATCATTTAAAAAATACTTACAATTAGGTTAAACCCTGAGTAATTTAAATTTTTGGAAGTTAAGATGAGAGTTGCAAATCAAAGAACATGAACGGCGAGGGATGCGTGATGTTATGTTTTGTAGTATTGCAGCAGACAGCAATTTCAAGGTTGCATGTACTATAGCGGGAAATTTGAAAAACAATAAATAAAAATAAAACAGCCCGAGGTCAAATTATTATTACTGAACGAACGTTTTTTGAATCTGATTTTGAGTTTAATTTTTTAATGATTTAAGTTTTAAGTAAATTATTGTGTTTTTATTAAGTTATGTCATTTATTTAATTTATTTTAATTTTATTTTTTTTAGGAGCCATGATGTACCAGTATTATGCTAAGATAGTTCCCTCCACCTATATTGATTTAAATAATATTGTAAATTTGATTTAATTTTTAATTTTTTTTTTTAATTTTTATATTTGAAAGAATATTTTATTTACGATAATATTGTTGCAATAATGTTAAGGTATCGGATACCACCCAATTTTCCGTGACGAGACATTCAAAAGTGGCTTCCATTTTATCGGGTGATTCGACAATGCCTGGATTTTTTATTGTTTATGAATTATCACCTATGATGGTTCGTTATTCAGAATCAACACGGTAATTATTTTTTTAAAAAAGTTTTAAATTACTAGTTTACGGCAGTATTGTATTTAATTTTATCAACTTTTATTTGAAGGTCCTTTATGCACTTTTTAACGAGTGTTTGTGCCATAATTGGAGGCATTTTTACAGGTTAATATATATATACTGTATAATTTTTTTAATTAGTTTTATTTTGTCAATTACCGGTATTAGAAAAAATTGTTTATTTATTTTCTTGTTTGTATAGTTGCTGGTTTAATTGATTCATTAATATATCATTCATCGAACGCAATCAGAAAAAAAATTGAACTAGGTAAAGGCTATTAATCAACGCTTTTTCAAATAAATTTTGATGCATTTTTTTTTTCCTAAAAATAAATGGCTCTAATTTTAATTATTTTGTTGTCCGAAAAGCAATACATGTACAGTAATGTAATTTAATTTGACGCGGGTTGCAGTGCGGCGAATCGGAAAGGCGATAGGCGCGCGGATGGTGCTGACACCTAGCGGGAGAAAAGCGCGTGTCCTTGACAGAAAAACTGTATTTCCGGCGCATTAATAATGATTAGAAAATTCAAGCCGAGTTTGTTGGCTATGTGTATTTCTCGAATATCGCCTAAATCGGGTTAAATAATGTCTCAATTAAATTAGCATCAACATCGGCCAGCTTGCCCGGAGAACGTGAAAAGGTAAATATAATAAGCGATAAACGTTTGAAGTTGACGGTTTGGTGTGTATGAATGAGTGTGGCCGTGAGCTTTTGTGTGGCACATACAGTATGCCTTCGCTCTTTCTCTTCAATTTAATTGTCATTTATAAAACCCGATTCGTGTTTAATTTTTAAAAACAGCTAAACCAGTATTCTATGATAATTATTTGGTCAGATCGACAGATTTTAGCCGTACGTTTTGTTTCCGTAATGCCTGTAGTTGAAATGTCTGGGGAGTTTAATTGATCCCGAAAGGTCATAAAGTTATGCAGGTAGTTGATGTGTGTGTGTTGTGGCTGGTGTTGTATTACGAACCGGTCAATGCCTGCCCTTGCCTGCCTCCCTACTCTCTTCACCCTACCTATTCTTCTTGTGTAGATGAGGTAAATATCAGTTAGACAATGGCTTTTTATTATAAATATATATATATAAAAAAAAACTTTTATCGTTTTTTTCTCCTCTCTCTCTCCCCTTTATTTTTTTTTTTAGTAATTATACGCAATTTACAAAAAAGCAAAATTTTTTGACTTTCATTTCCAAATAAAAAAAAGTTTTTATCGCAAATAAAAATGTCACGAAATGCATTCTTATGTACACTTAATTTTGTTTATTCAGGTTTTGTTTTTTTTTTTTTCTTTAAAAATATGCTTACTGTTAAATTAAATATTGTCTACTGTAAACACAAGCATTTGGTTTGTCTTTTAATATTAGACAAGTGAGGAATTGATGTTTGCTTAACTGGATTTTGCTGAGTTTTTTTTTTTTGAGTCATTTAAAAGTTTTAATTTACACTTTTAACTATGTTTTTCTTTTCTTTTTTTCTCTTGATCCCGTAGACAAATTTATGGAATGAGACTATAACTAAATAAATTATATATATTTTTGTTGATTCGCCGTCTTTGATGAATAGTTTATGCTGTCTATGACTATACATGTACTGTAGTTGGGATGGTATCGATCACATTTCTATTTTTTTTTCTCGTTTGAAAGGCAGAAGATATCGGATCTAGACTTAATTTGGAACTGGTTCATATCAATCAAAACATTTAGTAGTTTCGTGAACGCGTATTGAAGAATAAATCAATTCAATTATCAAAATATTGTTTTTATATTGGAGCGTAATAAGCATCCTATTTTTAATCTCACGATCGTTTTTATATTTTATTATTCTTATTATTATTGGTACGAAACATTCCTTATCATGTCGAACGGAAATACACATGCTAACTTGATTTTTTCCCCCATCAAAAAATAATAATAAAATATTCTGGCGAAAAATATACAATCATCAACATTTATTATCGGAGTTAAATGACGAATCTGTGTCGCATAATATCTAAAAGCTTAATCAGAAAGTAGGGCGCAGGCGGAGTGGTGAAATGCGATTATTACAGTGCATGTGAAGGATTTTCGAGACCTACATTAGTTTTTCGGGTGGGATATGCGGCCGCGCGTAGGCGTCTGGAAGACTTGTTTCCATTATACGTTCACCTGCATGATCACATCCATATGTATAAATATTTGTAACACAATTTTGGCCTTGAAATTGTAGCGTAAAAACTCGAAAGGCGGAAATAATTAAAAGATCACTGAAAAATTTTTTTTTTTTATGTGTATTTTAGAGAAGGAACTAAAATGTCAGTTTGATCAAGTACTTTATTTTTTATATTAAAGAAAAATGATATTTACTAGTTGCTCAGGTTGTTTACGTTGCAGCTAACTTGAAATGAGTAAGTACTTTAAACGATTATTATTTAATTTTATTTAATCGATAACAGTTACTAATTATATTTTATTTGAAAAAAAAAAAGGTTCGCAAAATTTGACAGAGGAAGAGATTTTAAGAAGGACTAACGATGAACGAGCAGCAATTGTTGCTAAATATGATAAGGTAAGATCTATTTATAATTTTAAAGTTTTTTTTTTTTTTAATTTTACAAGAATTTCTTAATTACATGTAGGGTCGAGAAGAAGGAGCCCAGATAGATCCCTGGGAAGATGTAACACTCAATCTTAGTCAACATGTAGATAGATACGGATTTATAAAGTAAGTAATAACTCATTTAACCATATTAACAACAAATAATAACGATTATTATTGTGTTTAGAGATGAGATTTTACCATCGAAATTAGATGCAAGCGAAACGAAAGTAAGTTTTATTTTATTCATTTAATCACTTTTTTTTTCTTACAATTTTATTTATGTGGTTCAGCAACGTCATGTGGAATTGGAAAGAGAGAAAAAATGGTTAAAAATTGCTAAAGGTTGGCCAAAGAACAAGAAAAATGATAAAGTAATTTTGTTAATAAATTACTCAATTTGACATTTATTTATGATAAATTATGGGATAATGTTAGGTATATCGCCGGTTATACAAAGGAATACCGGATAAACTCCGTGGAGTTATGTGGGCCAAATTTCTTGATTTAGAAAGAGTGAAAGTGGAGCAACAAGGGAAATATCAAGTTAGTTTGGGCTATTTTAAAGTTTTAATATGCGTGTGAATGTCTTAATTCAAACTTTGAATAATTTTAGGAAATGAAACGGAAATCTAGAAAGTTATCGCCAGACATTCGGCAAATCGATTTGGATGTCAATAGAACATTTCGTGATCACGTTATGTTTATGAATAGATATGGCGTCAAGTAATTTATTTTTGTTTTAAATTATTATTTACTCTCTCGTTATAATTTTTTTTTTGTTGCTATTTTTAGGCAGCAAGCTTTATTCCATGTTTTAGCGGCTTATTCTTTATACAATATGGTAACTTGTAATTAAATAAAATAGTTGTAGATTTTTTTAAAAAATTATTTTTTATAGGAGGTTGGTTATTGTCAAGGGATGAGTCAAATAGCCGCTATCTTATTGATGTATCTCGATGAGGAGGTGATTATTAATTATTGATATTTAAAGCTAATTATTTATTAAACGTTAATTTTTTTTAGGATTCCTTTTGGGCTATGTCTGTGTTAATGAGTGATCAAAAACATGCTATGCATGGTAATTTATTTAAAATACCCTGGTTGTATTTTAGAATTTCAATTTTATTACTATTATTTTGTTTAGGATTTTTTATTCCGGGTTTTCCCAAACTTATACGTTTCCAGGAACATCACGAAAAAATATTAGCTAAATTTCTTCCGAAGTTAAGGAAACATTTGGTTGGTTAATTTTAAAATTTATTATTAAATTTTAAAAAAGGGAAAAACTAACCGTGTTTTTATTTTCGTCTTTTCAAGGATAAACAAGAAGTTCATTCTACGCTTTATACGTTAAAGTGGTTTTTCCAGTGTTTCTTAGATCGAGTAGGATTAAAATAAATTGAATACATGCAATTATTTATTATTAATTGAAACATTATTTGTAGGTTCCGTTTACTTTAACTCTTCGATTGTGGGACATTTTCATGTTGGAGGGAGAAAAAGTACTAACGGTTATGGCGTATAACATTTTAAAAATGCACAGAAGTAATCATTTTTAAATAATTAATAGTGTTTTGATTGTGAAATATTAGGTTGATTTCTTGCATTTTTACAGAATCATTGATGAGGAAAAATATGGAAGATATTGTTCATTTTTTGCAATTTCGGTTAGAAAAAAACTTTGAATTTAGTGACGACGATGTAATAGAATCGTATCGTAATTGTGCTGATGAATTAACCAAGTACAAGTTAATAAATCCAGCTCCAGGTTATTCTCCAACCAACGAGTTGCCACAAATGCCTTTTGGACTTATTAACGAGGCTCTGTTAGAAAGTAAGATCGATCGCAGGTCGATGATGAAACAACAAATTGGAGGACAATCGCCAAATACTCTTCTGTTTCGCAAGAAAGGCGATTTAGACACTAGTGATTATCACAGCAGCAATAGCCACCAGCGCGACTCGAGAAACTCTTACGGCGAAGGCTCGAAATACTCGTACGATCCGTCGGTGGATGAAGTTAGTTGTGTCCCGAACTCTCGGCGAAATTCGATTACGGAAACGTCTTTGACATCAACGGCGAACTTATCGATGGTGTCGAATGCAACTTTGAGTCATTCGCAAAACGTGGTCGAAGAGAACGGAATAAACGGTACCGACGTGAGCGGAGATGGAAGAGCCACACCACTCAGTATATCCAGTGTCAATTCGATGCTCGCTTCCGTTTCTATGAAACCTGAAAGGCGGACTCCCGATTCTCTTCAACGCCAGGAATCATTTTACGACAACGTACCTAAAGTAGTAGACGGTGGCGATCACGATTCTTCTGAACCACCTACTCCAAAATTTGCCGGTTCACCCGACGCAGTCCGAATTTTTGTGCCATACCAATCATCTGTCTCTACTGCCAACTCACCGAACACCCTGAACGGTGATATTACTCCAACTCCTCAGCTCACTCCAGAGGAACCTAACAAAATTATCATTCAAGTAGGAAAATCCACATCTCCAGTTAAGCCTTACGCCAACAACGGTCCCATGTTTAGAAATCAGAATTCATCTCCGACTAATCATACACACGTATTACCATTCACAGTTGAGAGAGTTTGATGAAGAAAAAAATGAATAAGTAATTATTGTTAGGTAGGAAGCTAACGTAATAATTATGTACGTGTGCTTATTATATCTGCTGAAATTTAGATTATCTTTTTTTTTATAATTTAAATTTTTTTTTTTTTTTTAAAAAATCGAAAAGAAAATAAGTAAAATACATAATTATTCAGTATTTACTACGATCATCAGGAATCCATTTCATTAACAAATTGTAAAATACAGTATAAGAAGAAGAACTAAATACAACGTACGATCAAACGGTGTATTTTTGATCCTAAAAGTTTTTTTGCTATGCATACGAAGGAGATAATTATATCAATCATTACGTCATTGTCGGTAAATTGACTTACACAAAAGTTACAAATTCTTCGAAGGCGTTTTAAGGCCAACAATTAAATATTTTATAATTATTGATCGGTGATATTAAACTCCTAAATTGTGATTCTTGAACAGAACAAAAAAGAGATTGTCGCACATTTAAATCATGATTATTAGAATATGAAATTATTTTTTAAAGATGGATAAAATAATCTTAACCGGATCGTAAATGTCCATTCCCAAAATAGAAAAAGTTAGCAGCAATATGGTGCTTTAAATTGTCGTTATTAACTCAAAACATATTATGGAAATTATTAACAAGGATATTTTTTAGACAAATTACCTCGGGTTCCTTCTTCGTCATATCCTGCTCTCTCAATCAAGTGGTTTTTTAAATTCGATTGCCTTTACATGTCTTTTTCCAACTACATGTACTGTATTTCTTCAATAATCGTATCACTAAATGTGTGCCTCTAATAATAGTTGAAAATTTCCAAATATTTTCCTCAAACGAAATAGACGGTATCACTATATATACCTTTAAATTTTTTGAAAGAGGTTAATGTCATATTATTATTATAAAATGGGCAAATTTCTAAACAGGCCTAAAATCCATAATAATTAATCTAATGTTATTAATTGCATGGCTCAATCTCAATTAACTGACAAAATGATTCCGATTTGATGAGGGTGGGATTTATTGATTAACAACATCGGTATAATTAGACATATTAAATCAGAAGGAGAAATAATATTGTCCGTTAAATGCATATTTTGTATTGAAAAATGTGCGCAAATAACTAGTATTCAGAAAAGATCAGGAAATAAGAGACATTCAAAAAAAAAAAACTTATTTTTTTAATATATGTACACAGTGTAATAATGGCTTGTTCATCTTCCCAAAAACTGCTGTCCATTATTTTACAAGTTCAATTTATAATTCGTTTTAAAAAATACGTTTTACCTTGATATTTAATTTATATTTTTGAATAATTTAATAATTTAGCATAGAAAAGATTTGTGTTGTCGGACAAAATGCAAAGTTTTTTTTTTGTTTTTAAAGAAGAAAAAAACTTACAAATTGGCAAGCTTTTGCTATTGTTATAACTAGTCTGACGTTTTTTGTTTTTAGTTTGTCTCGCACATATTGTGAATTCATTCGAGTTCCATTCCAGTCGACGTTGTTCTCAACTGAACGAAACTAATCTAAATTTTTAATACGATAACTTGTACATATTGTCAAAAAAAAAAAAAAAATGATGGCAATAAAAACGTCGATTAAATAAAGTAATATGATCGACTGCCAAATATTCTGATATTATACTTCAATTATAATTAATATTATTATTATGGTCTTTTTTTTTTTTAGTTATGACCAAAATTATTTTATTTTTGAGTAAAAAAAAATTAAAATAAACGCTATAAACATATTTTGTCTAAGTCAATACTTTAATTTACTTTTTTTTTAACAAAGCGAATCGTTTTAATTAAATTAAAAGTAGTACAGTACATGTACAATAATTATTTTTGTACAATATCATTAAAATTAAAAATAAGACGAAATTTATGGAATTGCCCTATTTTAGGCGGCATGTGACGTCACTCCGTTGAATTTTGGCTGGGAAAGTTCGCTTCCTCTCCACTGCTACTGTAGCCAAAGATCGTCGCTGTAGCCTTGGCTTGAAGATGATTCAAAATTAGAGGTCGGACTTGTCAAGAAGAAAATTTAGCCGTTTCGGTATTTATTATTGACAATGAATAATTCTTTGATCGAGAAAAATATTGTTGAGTTGCTTCATTTATTTTGGTAAAGTTTGTTATTCATGCTATGAGGTTTACTGTGCGAGTATAATGTTTTGTTTGCTTTTCATTGAAGTCACAATGAGCCGATTTCTGCTAACAATATCAAAGAATTTGCAAAACAAATTTCTGCAAGACATTCTTCATTTCCTCGTACTCAAGTAAGTACAGTATTTAATACTGTAATAGAATTAGTTTTTTAATAATAATTTTATGTTTATTTATGAATTTATTCCAGGTTAGTGAGTTCGAGTTAATGAGACAGTTGACCGTCAATCATTCTCAACCGCAAGAATTAGTAGAAAGATTTGAAGAATTAAAGAAGGTTCAAGGGTATATTATACTGTAATTATTTAGAGGGAGTATTAAAAGTTTATTTGAATGATTTATATCTATTAGAAAAAATAGAGACTTTGATTCAATAGTTTATTTATTATCAAGAATAAAAGCAGATGATAAAGTGAGTAATTATTTTATTCTTAATTTTTCTGAAAAATATTTGACAATTGTTTGTATTTCAGTTGAAAGTTTATTTAACTAAAAATGCTCAGCAATTGCAAAGATTAGGCGCTGAAGGAACCTCTAGCTCGAGCAACTTGTCAAATGATGAAGTTGCGCAAGTATAATTATTATGAATTACGGTAACTGTAGCTGTTATTATTTGTTTCATAGATTTTTTTTTCTATTTTTCAGTTACGTAGTTCTATATTAGAGGCAACGTCAAAGCGTAGCACCGAACTTGCTTTTAAGTCCAGACTTTTCAATAACAGCGACGGTAATTAAAATTTAGTTCAACTTGCAGTAATGAAAACCTCGAGCTAAATCTTTTACTTTTTGGATCGTTTTAAGAAAACCGTTTACTACCTGAGTTATCGCAATGGATACGGAGCAGACCGTTGCTTACTTTAAATTATGTTTATAATGATTACGAACCTAGTGAACTCGTAAGTTTAAAATTTATTTCTCACGCTGATTTGCATTTTGATGTTTTATTTAAAATTTTAGAATTCTGATCTCGGGGCTTTGCCGATGCAGGAACATGCCATTATAGAAGATTTATTATGCTGTTTAGGAGTAAATAAATTTAAGTTTATTATTTAAGAAAACAGCTGTAACATGCTTACTAAATTAATTTATTTTTAAATTTTGGCATCTTTGAAAAGGATTTTAAATTTTACAGATGTTTTGCATTTCACTGATTATAATATTATTAATAAAAATTTAGGGAATTCCGGGTGTTTTTATTGTTCCCATGAGACGTGAAAATGTTTGGACGAAAATGGAGTTTAAAATAGATGAATCCATTGGTTGTTATTCTTTAATTGTTATAAATTGTGCCTATTGTTAATTTTTATGTTGTATTTAAAGACTTGTCTCTTAAAAATCTTATCAAAAAAGTTCTACCTTTATGTTCGGATATTTCAACACTTAATTATTTTATAGAAGGTAATTTTTTTATTATTTTGGAAATTTCTTTTGTTAATAATTTTTTTTCTACTTTATCCAGAAAACTCTTACTTTTCTGCTGGACAAGTAAAGCAGGCTTTATCAGCAGCTTTGAGAACAATAATAAAAGTATTTCTGTTATATTAATATCGTTATTAATATTGTTCATTTTAATTACGATGTAATATTTTAGGATTATTTTTTCCTGGTGGCTCAATTAGATCACCAGTATCGGCAGGGAGTTCTTTCACTTCAAAAACTATGGTTTTTTATTCAGCCAACAATGAGAACAATGAATATTTTATCATCACTTGTATCCACTATATGCAAGGTAATATGCCGAGCGTTTTAATTTTATTTATAGTCATTTAAAATTGAAATGTGGTTGTCTGTAGGATCATCTCAATGCAAGTGAAGTTTTAAGTTTACTACATGAAAGAACGTGTAGTTTAACTGGGTATTATTGATAATAAAATTATTTAATAAATAATTTAATTAAAATATTTGTAGAGATTCTAAAGCCCAAGAACTAACATTGTACCTCACTCAAGCGGTAAGTTTTAAATTAGTATTATAAATTAGGGCAATCATAAAATTATTACTTTTAGGCGTGCCAACCTTACTTTGAAAATTTGGAGCAATGGATATATAAAGGGATAATTTCTGACCCGTTTCATGAAGTATTAAATTATTTATAATTATTTAAATATAAGTTTTTTAATTTTTTTTTTCTTTTATTTTTAGTTTTTAATCGAGGATAATTTAGTCGATGATTTAAAAGTCCAACCATCGGATTATAGTGATGGATATCCTTCATAATAATTTTTTTTTTTATTTTGATTAATTATTTTGTTTGCTTATTTTCTTCATTCTTACATACGTTTTGGGAGAAACGTTATACTATATGCAAAAAAAGAATCCCGGTATTTTTAGGAAAATTAGAAGATATGATTCTTCATACTGGAAAATACTTAAATGTTATTCAACAATGCAGTTTAGTATTTTTTTTTTTATAGTTTTGCAATTGAAAATATGAAATTTGTTGTTCCAGATCAAAATGTTAATTGCCCAAATGCGGAAGAAATTGTTTACACATTGGACGAACGGCAATATGTTGAAAAGATCGAGAAATCTTTCACTTTAGCTAGCAAAAAATTACTTAATTTGTTACTAGAGGAAAAAGATTTAATTGGCCGATTAAAGTAATATAATTATTAATTATATTATTATTATTTGGAAATTCTCATCGTTATATTTTTTTTTTTTTATTAATTTGCATCTTAGATCTGTCAAGCATTATTTTCTTCTCGATCAAGGAGATTTTATAGTTCAATTCATGGACATAGCCGACGAAGAATTAAGAAAAAAAGTAGATGACGTAATTCCTACAAGATTAGAATCACTTTTAGAGTTATCATTGAGAACCAGTGTGACTAATGTTGATCCTTATAAAGATGATGTCAAGTACATTTTTTATTTTCAAAGTTTATTTAAATTTGATGAACGTTTTTTGCTATAGAATATATCTTTTTACGGAAGATCTATTATCTCAAATTTCAAGTATTGTTAGTATCAAAAGTAGTGTTATTGAATTAGGTGATTTATATTTATTATGTTGTTTCTTCAATTTGTTAATTTGAATTACTAAAATTCTGGTTTTATTCAATAGATCATATCGTTCCTGCGGAATGCTCATTAACAGGAATTGAGTCTTTTTCTTTCGATTACAATGTGAAGTGGCCATTATCTTTAATACTTAATCAGACGGTTGGTTTTAATCAATTATTCATCAAATGTCATTTTAAAAATATGAGTTTTTATTCCAGGCATTAAACAAATATCAAATGTTATTTAGGCACTTGTTTCACCTAAAGCACGTTGAACGAGTGTTAGGCAAGTAAGTTATCTGTTCTCACTTGTAATAATTATTATTTACTAATGGGTATATTTTTTTAAGCGTGTGGCTTTCAAATAAAGTTGCTAAATCGTTCTTACTAAGTGCTTCACGACTATATTTCCCTGCATTTGATTTACGGCAAAGAATGTTAAACTTTCTTCAACATCTTGAATATTACATGACGTTCGAAGTATTGGAACCACAGTGGCACATATTTATGAACAAGCTTCAGTCGGTGAGTGTCTTTTCTGTTGTTATTTTTACATAAAGTTGTCGTTCCATACACACTAGTACAGTAGGTCTGCTGTACTTAAAAAGATGATAAAGTCTGGCAATAAAGTGAAAAACGACAAAGTCGTCTAGTTGCAATTTACTGTTTATCGTTACTTAATAATATCAGGCTTACACTTTTTGCGCATTGAAAAAATTAATTTGTTTTCTATTTGTGAAATTAAATGCCGTATCTGGTTCGAAGCCTATAAAGACTAGTAGAATGTGATGTAAGCGATGGTCACGCGGAGTGAGAACCCGTAAGGGATAGGATAGCCGAATAGAAGTTGTCGATAATCAAAAAACTAACTAACACATTTTAACTGGTCTTAATACTCCTTTCCTATCTCTTCCGGGTTGTCACTCCACGAGACTATCGTGTACATCACAATTTTGCGTATTTTTCCTATGTCGCTATGGCTTTAGCACAATGTTCATGCCATAAATGATTCCGTGGTTTTTTTATTTGTCATTAAAAAAATTTCGGTTTTGTTTCTAATAATATTGAAAGATTTAGTTTTTAAATGAGGGGCTATTGAGTACTCCCTATGTAACGCATTGGAGATATTAGGCAATGGAGATTTAAATTAATTTTCCTATTCAATTTGTTATTTTTATTTAAATTACCTTCAAAAACGATTAACCCATAATAATAATAATAATTTACTCTTGCGAAATTAGGTTATTGATGCTTATGACAGCCATATTCAATGAGAAAAAAATTTAATGATCTGTTTCCTCTTATTTAATCCTTTTTGTAGTTATAATTGTAGGAATTAAAATAACAAATTAAAGGTTTGTTTTATTTTGGGCTTAGGTTTCAAACGTTGATGATGTACTACATTGTCATGAGGATTTTTTAAATATATGTTTGGAAGATTGCATGTTGACCAACACCAAACTCCTTCAAATTGTATATAAGTTAATGAAACTATCCACTGATTTTTCAAAGTTTATTTTGGTAATTATTATGCTTAAATTATTCATAATTTAGACATATTAAATTGATTTGTTAAAAATTAATTTGCAGGTTTCTAATAAATACTCAATAGATGCTGAAATGAGTAGTATGATTGATTCAACCCAGTGTTCAAATATGGAATCCTTAGAGCTTCCGGACGGGCTCGACTCAAATAATGCTCTGGCGGGAGGAAGTTTTGAACAAACTATCAAAAACTTTGATTCTGAATTTACAAAATATTTAGTCATTTTATTATCTGAAATATTAGAGATCGGGCGAAGCAAAAGTAACGAGAATTTGGTCAACATTCTTATTAGGCAAGTGCACTTGTTTGTTTTCAATATAGGCGTCGTTAACATTTTTTTTATTTATTTATTTTTTTTTAATTTTTTTTTTTAGGTTAAATTTTAACGAGTTCTATAGTGATCATTTGGAAAAATATCGAGCAAATTTGGCCGGAAAAACAAATAATATGAATGAAAATGGAAATGGAAAAAAGAAACCACCAGGTTTAAAATCGCGAATTATCTACAATAATTAATTTTCAGTTTCTATTTCAAATTTTATTTTATTTTTTTCTAGTTCCGCCTAAAAGTCCAAAAATAGTAAAATTGAAGCATGGAAAATAGCTCTAGGCCCATAATTATATTTTAATCTGCTTCAGTAGCTTTTACTTCCACAAAAGCATAATCTTTTTTTTTTTAATATCAAAAAAATTATTTTTTCAAAACGTTATTTTATTGCATCGATCATTGTTTTGTGTTGCTATTGGAAAATTCTATTTAATTTTTTTTTTTAATATTTATATTTTTTGTTTATCTAAAATTTTGCCAATTGGGATTAAAGCGGGCGTTTACTAAAAAAAAAAATGTTATTGGGAGTTATTGATAACGGTGTGTGCAGCCGTATAGGCTTACTGCGACATTTCTAGTTGGTTGCTTTTTATTTAGCAAAAATAAGCGAGGTGCAAGATCGATGAGAGAGCGCCTTGTTGACGTCCTTACCACTGCATTGGGTTTCTCTATTTAGGTCGGTGACCGAGATCAAAGTAAGGCAAACCTTTTTTTAATGAATTGGTCCGAGTTTATATATTTATTTTTTATTGCACTGATAGGTATTTTTATTAATTGGGAAAAGTAGGATCTGGTCAAAAAATTAAAATTGTAAAGGTCAAAATCAGCTAACGTAACCGGTTGAGGTAAGTCTGGTTTTTTCGCATGTGTAATACATTAGTCATTAGCATAAAATATATTGATATAATCGCTCGCAGGTGATCTCATCACTGTAATGATTTATACTCATAAATATAGCATCTTTTAGAAAATTAATTTTAACATTCGCTCGCTTAAATTAATTTTTTTACTGAAGGCATTTATTTTAACTTTAATCCGGATTATTATTAAGAGTTTTAATTTAGCGTATGATTTTTTTAAAGCCGCTTTATAATATTTTTTTTTAAAATTTATTTTAGTTTTTTAATGTTTTTTTTTTTAATTAAGGCGTTGAGCAATTTCATTAGAATTAAATTTTTCAAATATTTTGCTTACGGTACATTTATATGCAAACTTTAAGGCGTAGGTAGCATTAAAAATTTATATCTATTCTTGAATTTTTATGTCTTCATTACAAATTTAGAAAAAAAAAAAATTTTTTTTTGTTGAACATTATTTAGATAAATTGAAAAACGATATATTTTTTTTGGCTATTTGACCATTCGGCTAATTGTAATTATATTTTATTTATGCACCTTATAAAAATGATTGGAAGTTTACATGTAACTTCCTGTTAATTTGAGAAGCAATAGCCTTCCCTTGACTTTGAAACTATAGTACGTATGCGTGTTTGAATGGACTTCTCTATAAATATTTAACTTCCTTATGGCGTGTCTAATTTTTTTTACCGGTATCTAAGGATAAAAACCAGTTAAGATTTGGTATAATAAGTAATCTCAGTTATCTTGTTGATCATCCTTTCTAGTTCACTTCTTATAGAAGCTTTCGATGGGAAGGTGAAAAGAAATTTCTTGTTTATTTTTTCTCGTATCTGCTAATGCTAAGAAAGTGAGCTATTATTTTTTTCAACTGATAACGGTTTTAATTAATTAACGCTACTAATTGTATAATGCTACATTGTATATTTTTTTTTGTTAACTACAAAATGTATTAAACCGGTACATTTTTTTTTTCAGTATGCGATGGTGATTGTCGCTCTTAATTGCCTTGGAAAAACAATTCTATTCGCGACACTCGGTACTTTGCTGCACCTTCAACCATTAAATTTGCTATATAATTATTTTTTTTTATTTTTTTTTTAAACGTGCAATAGGCGGTAGCAAATTTGTATTTTTATTTTAATTGTTACCAATGACAGTGTTGAAGTTTTTGTTTTAAATACCAAACAGTGAGAAACATAAATTGCTTGGTTTATAATATTATAATAGCTATAGGGTCTTGATTAGAATAGTTTTAGTATTGGTAATTAAGTTTAAACATTGTTTTGAAGGATATTTTAGACTAGGTAATGAAAATATTTTAGATATTTAATTTAAAGGAAAATGCTCAAAAATAATTATTGTAATACTGTTTATAGAATTAATTTTTATAGTTTTTTTTATTCAAAAAATTTATAATAATTGTAATTTTATTGCAGAAAAGGTTTACTTCATCAAAATCCGTCCAACCTACTGTACTTCCGCTTTTATTCTGGTGATATAAACAAAAGAAAAGAAAAATGAACCATCATGCTGGCAATTTGAGCGTTAAACGTCAGAATATGGCTTTCGGTTATTATCGGTGTTTGGTTTTGCTGTTTATTTGGACAATTTTAATATTGGAGTTCGTTGCCTCGTGTCCCGACGGATGTGCTTGTGTTCAAAATGATCATGTAGGTTATACCTATTATTCCTATTGAATTATTATTGTTCAAGTTAATTTTTTTTTTTTTGTCAATTTATTGATTTAACCGTAACACATGCATGCCTTTTCCTTAGAATTTTATTATACAGTATATTTTATTTATTTATTTTTAATTTAATTGTAAAAACTAGAACGTTATAGTACCGGTAGATTTAGTTTATTTAATTATAAAAATTTTTTATTTATGTAAGAAAAGTTTATTTTCAACGATTATAATCAATTACCGGTACGGTATAATAATATTTATAATTTTTTTTTTAGGTTATTTGTAATTTGGGTGGACTTAAAGAAATTCCGCTCGATTTGCCTTCCGAAACTCAATATATTTCTTTAAATGATAACTTAATCCGTCGATTACAGACTGACAGTTTTAAAAACTTGGCAAAACTGAAGTTCATTTACCTGGATAAAAATAATATTACTGAAATTGCTCCATACGCCTTCCGTGGATTATCTAATATGGAGGAAATAACTATCGAAAAGAATCCTCTGGATCAGTTGGGCAGTTATTCATTCTCCAGTCTTAAAAACATCAAAAAGATTTATCTGGGTTACAATAAAATTGGCGCTATTCGTGCCAACGCATTTTTTGATTCATCGGACATAACGGAAGTTTCGCTTATTGGAAATCCGTTGACCATTATACACTCCAACGCATTTAGCGGATTTACTAACGTTCATTTTTTCTACTTTCCTAAAAGCATCTCCGTCATTGAAAAAGATGCCTTTAACACATTGAAGAACGTCCGCATGCTACGATTTGACAATTTGACCACGAATCACTTGGAGCAGCACGCATTTCGCGGAATGTCCAACGTGGCGGGTCTGGAATTGAGAGGTTCTCACTTCGGAGTTATTCATAAAGCGGCTTTTGATGGTTTATCAAACGTCGATTACTTAGGGATCGAGCATTGCGCTATTGAAAAAATTCAAAAAGACGCTTTCAAAGGTTTACAGAATGTCTCCACGTTTATTTTCAATAGCAATTCAATGGAAAGCATTGAAAATAATGCCTTTTGGGGCTTGGATTCAGTAAATCACGTGAAACGTTTGAATTTTTCTAATAACCGCATTCCTTGCGATTGCCAATTGCATTATTTAATCGACAACTTGGAGAAATCGGCTCCTGATTTTCCAGACTACAATTACTGTAACTACCCAAAAGAGCTGCTCGGTCATTTGGTGTCCAACGTGGAAATTGAATTGCTAGATAAATGCGAATCCGATCCAATAGATCCAATACAAATTCAACCGTCGATGCAACATCATCACACCGAACAAAACGTTGATGAGAATGCGCAAGAATCTAAAGTGAAAAATATTGTTCAATCGCACAAAAGTAACGACGCGTCGGTTAATAATTCTAGTTTATATTTTAAATTATTTTTTACGTCGTTATTTTTAAGTTTTTTTTTTTTGCTATAAGCA
Source organism: Polydesmus complanatus (assembly GCA_034692225.1). Lineage (NCBI taxonomy): Eukaryota > Metazoa > Arthropoda > Diplopoda > Polydesmida > Polydesmidae > Polydesmus > Polydesmus complanatus. The sequence goes on along the minus strand of JAQGAZ010000448.1, from coordinate 291 downwards.
AATGAACTTAATTTGGTAACCTTACAGGAGCTCAGTCAAACTTTTCGTTTCGTATCGGTTGTTGATATACCATCATCTTTTTAAAATTATTATTATTGTATAGAGCGGTATTAACTTTAGATGAGCCAGCAAATTTAAACGCGTATATATTTATCCGTAATTCCACTTTTTAATAATAACTTTGGCTAAACGATTTAGCATTATTTAGAAGCGCAGTACTGTTTGAAATTTGATTATAGGCAAATTAGATTGAAAAAATTATTGTTGGAAAAGTTTGAATTCTATAATATA